>LRSR01007106.1:0-17350 GCA_001579985.1 Hypsibius dujardini
CTAACCGGGCCCGACGCAGCTTATCTTCCGAGATCGAACGGGATCGGGAGCATTCTACGTGGTATGGTCGCAGGCGAAAGTTTACTTATTATTCGACCTACGGTGAAGGGTTTACATGTACCTCTATATATATACCGGGTTCGAGAATGATTTTGAGACAAATTTGCCACACCCCCGCGCGCAGATTGTCCACATTGAAGAAAAAATAGAAACTCCGGGTTCTCTCTACATCTCTAGGCTACAAAACGTGTGCTCAGAAGTAGGTCCTAAAACTCGTCGCGGCTTTGCTGTGTAATACTTTCTGGACTTCGGTGGAGCTCTCTGTCTGAGCTATTTGACCCATCAAATTAATGGGTTCACCCGACTCGTGTGTCTGAACCATTAGTGTCTGTGTTTGCCAGTTTTCTTCTCGATGAGCTTAAATTTGCCTAACCGTCCGACCCGTCAAGAATGTCAGTTTCCAACTTGCGGGCGGAGCTATCAAGCGCACCAACGATCAATCTTGACAATTGTGAATGGTCAGCAAAATATTTTGCAGCACGTTACTGGGCAATAAAAACCAACGAAAATTGTTGGTAAAATTGAAGCCTGCTGAAACGGGTCTGACAAGGGGTCGGTGCGCGCTTCGCCGCCAGAGTGAACAAGTCTTACAAAATCAATCGATAGCTGTGAACTTTCACCTACATATTGATACAAAAAGCTAATCCGGAGCTTGCGAAACAAGATCACAATTTGCATGATTCATACGCCCCTTCTCCTTCAACAACTAAACAACTGATTATGCAAACCGTGCCATTGATTGGTCGATTGTTTTGTTTTGTCTTGCTTATTAACCACTTCCTAAATTAAAACAATCGACCAATCAATGGCATGATTTGCATTATCAGTTGTTCAGTTGTTGAAGGAGGAGGGGCGTATGAATCATGCAAATTGTGATCTTGTTTCGTAAGATCCGGATTAGCTTTTCGTATGAATAGGTAGGTTAAGTCACAGCTATCGATTGATATTAAAAGACTAGTTAGCCTGTTATTTATTGTATTATTAAGATATTGTTAGCCTGTGAACTGTGAGAAGACGAAAGCAATAAAGTATATTGCCATCTTCTATGCCGCTGGGAAAGAGCAGATGATTGTGAATTTCAGCATGGGACTTGTCTCCTGCAGCTGGTCAGGACAAATACGCACTCCTTTGAAGGGTAGCTCGCACTGCTACCGTGAAGGAGCTTCCGCTTGGAAGCATTTGCCGCATTTGGAGTAAACACGAGGCTCGTCGAATATAGCATACTTAAACTGCCATATACTGTAAGCTCCAGATCTCAAGGGTCGATTTTAGGTCCGGCCCGAAAACACGTTCCGTCACTCGCTTGGTTGTTCATTCAGATTCACTTGAACTTTTATTGACTTGAAAATGTTCAAACCGAAATCATCGTTTCAATCAAGCAAGGTAGCACAGCCTGTCAGGCAAAACCCAACTAACCAATCACGGACAAGTGAACGGAATTGAACGATCCGCTGAAGCTTAATGTGAATAACCGGGGCGGGGCATAATCGACCCTTGAGATTGGGAGCGTACAGTATCCGGGTTGACTCGGTTGATCCCCTTAGCGAAAGAGCTAAATGCGTCTGTCATGCTTGCCGCCATTTGTAGTACTTGTAGTTCTAACTCGGTCAGCTAACCATTGCAGCCATTTGCGTATTCAATTATGGATGAATAATGAGGAAATAAAATCCGGCAGTTTTCTTGTTCTGCAGCAAGACACAAAACGCTTGGGATGTGCAAGGGCATCAATTACTACAAACCAAACTCGGGCTTCGCCCTCGCTTGTTTGGTTTGAATGATTGTACATGGGCAATGAGTGATTGGGTAGATATGACTGAGTTATGACACAAAACTTAAAACGGCATTCAGTTCAATCCATTCATATGGACTTGTAAAAATTTTCACACTTTTCTGCACGGTCAACTGATTACCCGATCGAGCCGAATCCCATTTCTACTTCATTGCTATTTTTCCTGCCCGTTCCACTATTCGTTATTCATTCTGTTGGTTACGCATCTTCGTATATTTTTATTACACGATCTTGTTGTCCATTGAACATTACTGCCGTGTTCCATTTTTTACTGCAGATATTTGTCTATCGGCCTAACGATTATATTTACTACAGTCAGTTCCAAGTTGTCCTCCGGTTGCACAAAAACAAGTATGCGCATGCAGTTCCAGTTATGGCAAGCCGTTAGTGTCAATCGGTAACTCACTAGCAAGCTCAATTAAAAGTTTTGGCTAGGGGAGGAGTTATTTTTTAAGCCGTGAAATGCACGAACCGGAGGACAATTTGGGACTGACTGTGTCTTCTTATTCGTAGAACATTAAATAAGACCGAAAAAAAACGTGTTAATTCATTCGATACATCAGGTTTGTCACAATCACATTATTGCTCAGTCAGACTGAAGCTCTTGAAGGCGATAAAGGTATCCTTGGTCGGGGCGTAGGACACGTCGTTTCCTCCAAAGAAAGTCTGGAACATGACGCCCTCGATCTGCACGTCGGCACGGCTTCGCCAGATCATCTTGCTAAAGTCCACCGCTGGCTTGCCGTTGATGATCAACTTCAAGATACCATCGGCGATTGGTCGACCGTTTTGGATGCTGTTCAACTTGATGAACACCTAAAAAGAGCCAACTGAATTTCTGAAGCACAGTTAGGCGGATGCGAAGGAAAAAACCGCATATGCAAACACAGGCAAATAAGCGCATACACCGCAAACACAGACGGGCAGTGAAGTTATTAAACGACAACCGTCGAAGCTGTACTGACTGGTAGGCAAGCAAGTGTCAGCAGACAATCGGATAATTATATGACGATACAGACAGATACAGAAAGTGGAGAGAGATTTGCAGACGCAATACACAGACAGACATACAGACACACAGACGCACAGACACACAGACACACACACAGACACACACACAGACACACACACAGACACACAGACACACAGACACACAGACAGACAAGAGTTAGCCTTCCCCATGGCTTTGCAGTCACTGACCTTGACCGTGTTCCACTGATCCGCCAAAAAGGTCTGCACTCCACGACCAATCGACTGTCCGATCGTTCCGTCGGCAAAGTACCCAGGAATACGTTCGATGCTTGGATCCTGCCTGGAGGGTGCGTAGACGTAGGCCTCGGCCTGGCCACCGGCACGCCACATCACGCGGTAAGAGAAACCAGTCGGATCATCAGTCTAGAAAAGAAAACAGGCATCTGTCTACAAAATAATCCGCCACGCAATACATCACCTAACAAGGACGTGCAGTTGAAAAAGGTAAATATGCTTACATGTCCGCCGGACTGGCCGAACTTGGAGTAGAGACCCGGAAGCTTGCCGCCCTTGGCCCACTCAAAGTTCTTGGGGAAGTAGACCTTGTAGTTGAGAGCGACCGAGTCGCGGTTGAAGATGTTCGGCCCGGGCTTGGCGTAGAACGCGAGGCCGCCGGGCTTGCCTGTGGTCGGACTGTTCTTGGAGGCGTACGTGCCGCGCGGAAACTCCACCTTGATGGCCTTGTCAAAGTTCAAAAGTCCTCCAGCTGCAACCATTTCAAAACATGATAATCAAATTACGCGCTTATTTCACATTTTAGAAAAAAATTTATCACCCAAAATTCAAGTGAAAAATATGGAATATTTGCATGAAACTGGAATCGGCAATGATAGAAAAATAATTGACATCCTAAAAAAATGGTAACTTCAAATCCTCATAAAAACTGGTCCTTCACGTATGCATAATTATAGTGACTCTCTCGGGATTCTGGGATTAAGTGTCAATAATTAATTGTCTTTTCCGTTCGTTAATATTAAAATGTTTTAATCAAATTTAAAAAGTTTACCGGGATCGTTGGTGACGTTGATGTTATTCCAGAGGTTTTTAATAACGTTGAAATTGCTGAAATCCTTGGTGGATGTCCAGAGGTCGGATTTGGCGCTGACAACGGCGATGGCGCCTGCCAGGAGAACGAACGCCTTGAGGAGGACCATGGTGGGTTGGAGTTTCGGGCGCTGGAGAAAATCGGAGGACCTAAACACGATGACTAAAAATGCAGCAACACCGCCGAGTACTGACTATACGTGCCGGACGACAATGACGATGGAAATCTACCGTGAGGCTTTATCTACACATTGATTTCCTTTTTCCTGGCACTTCACCAAAGTAAAACAACAAACCCGACAGACCCCGTCAACGAAGAGGGAGGAGTTTCGATGGCCAATTGATGTCAACTGCCTCGCCATTTGTTTGCCTTCCTGTCTGTGTGGCTGTCTGACTGCTTGCTCTGCCTGACTGAGTGACTGTCTGTCTGTCAATCTGTCTGTCTGTATGCCTGTTGGTCTGTCTGTCTGTCTGTCTGTCTGTCTGACTGCCTGCCTGTCTGTCTGCTTTTTGTTTGTCTGCCTGTCTGCCTGCCTGCCCTCTTAGTTTTTAACTTCGTGCATGGGTGGAGCCTCACCTGAAGTGGAAACCAAGGAGTCAGATCTTCAACTGCGTGCAAGCTACTTAACGCCCTGTCATACTTGTGAAGCTCCGCGTTCAAGCACCTGGATGGGTCGCAGCCGGCCTGTCAGTGGGTCGACACGTCGAGGACCGCCGCGTAAAGTCCAACGGAAGTAGTCAAGCCAACGCGGAACTTACGAGGAAGCTCGATCGCCTGATCGAATCTGTCTGACTACAACACTCGCCGCAGTCTTTCCGGCGAAATCTGATTACGCTTTTCAACCAACATTTCGGCGAAAACAATAACTTACAAACGGGAGAAGGCAACTAATGCGCTAACAAATCCTACCAGCAGAAAGGATATTTGAGCATACAAAAATACACAAAGGCAGATCTGGCGCGGACACAAAGATCCAAGCGAAAACAAGGCACACACTGCTGGAACGGCAGCGGCAAAAGCATTGGTTGATTGCTTGATTAACTGAATTAAAAACACAAGTCGTCTTCCGGTTTCCGGTTGATAATAAAACCTGGCAAGGAGAAGAATATACGAGAAATCAAATTACCGAAGCTTCAACCAACCAAGAAGGGGTGCGTTTTCTTACTTCAACGTTGCGCGTAGGCTTAAGGATTTTTGCGGAGAAGCGGGACGAGCAGGGAGGGCGGACCGGCCATCTTGAGGAAGGGATGTTGGAGGAGTTCCTGCGCGGTGGCGCGCTCATGCGGCTCACGAACCAGCATGCGGTCGAGGAACTGATGCAGCCGGTCCGACACCTGGTGCGGGTGCCTGAAGCGCGGCGGCGGGAAATCGCGGATGTGACGCATTGCCTGAAAGGGCGATGCGAAGTAAGAATAAGGAATTCCCTCTGAGTATTCGTTCAAGTAATTATCCCTTGATTGTTTGATTGTATACCTGCAGAGGCGGCTCGTTGAAAAAGGGCGGTTCGCCGTCCACCATTTCAATCAGCATGACACCGAGGGACCAAATGTCGACTTCAGTGCCGTAGGGCAGTCTTGATATCACTTCGGGAGCTACAAAAGGAACAAACGAAACAAAAGGAACAAAAAACGTTACCTCATGCGCTCAGTTATTTCCAGTAACGACTTAAAGTGTAATCACCCATCCAGTAAGGCGTTCCCACGAGAGATTTCCGTTTCGGCGTCTCGTTGTTGACCTGTGCGCAGAATCCAAAGTCCGACAGTTTGACGCGACCGTCACTGTGGAGGAGGATCGAATCGGATTTGATGTCGCGATGGACGACGCCTTGGGAGTGGAGGTAGGCCAGTGCGGACAAGCACTGCACAGCGACGGTGGCAATCTGATCTTCTTCCAGACTAAAACACCAACAGGAGTAAACGTAAAGTTTTGTTACTCATACTTTCGACTATTGTTGTTCCTGAGCACTCCTTGGCGAAGAGGCAAACAAGACGAATACCAATACACACAAACAGACACGCAGAAAGGCAAACGCACAGACAGGCAGACAGCACCTTTGCAGACAAACAAAGTACAGACTAACTACTGACAAACAGATGTCTGTCTGCCTGCCTTGAATGTGCTGTCTGTCTGTCTGTCTGTCTGTCTGCCTGTCTGTCTGTCTGTTTGTCTGTTTGTCTGTCTGTCTGCCTGTCTGTCTGTCTGTTTGTCTGTTTATCTGTCTGTCTGATGCGGTGTGCGCCGACAGGACAGCCACAGGGCGTTTGCTGATATAGCCAACCAGACAGACTGTATATCTCGAAAATAAACTCACCGCGAGCTCGTTACGATGTCGGTCAGTGCCCCACCTTCCAAGTACTCCATCACGACCCACAACCTAAACAAAGCTCGTGAATATGAATGAAAATCGCGTCGCGTCGCTCGATTCAAAGGCGCACCGCTAAACAAACGAGAAAAAAAGAGAAAGAAAACACCTACTCATCGCCTTTCAAGTAGCTGTCGTACATCTCCACGATGTTCGGGTGATGGTGATCCCTCATTATGACGACCTACGATGAGACAGCCACAAAGGAAACTAATTATGGCAGCGTACACAATAACCGTCAATAAATAACGAAACGAACGCCGACGACGACACTGGTAGTTACCGTAATCAGATCCGCTGTTAACAAGAATAAATAGATGAACAACGTACCTCGTTGAAAAGCAGCTCTCGCCGTTGTTGTTTCCTGAGATCCATTTTCTTTACGGCTACGTACTGACCATCCTCGTCGCCAATCTCGCGAGCTATACACACGATGCCGGTCGAGCCTTCCCCGATGGGTTGGAAGTCGGTAAGGAGTTGCTCCGGATCGGCAGGATTCACAACCAACTGACACAAAAATAGGACGGTTAATAAAAAGTCCCGCTCCGCTCTGCCCGTCTCACTTTCCATCTCATCTGTCTGTCTGCCTGTCTGCCTGTCTGCCTGTCTGCTTGTCTGTCTGTCTGTCTGTCTTCATGTTTCTCTGTCTGTCTTTATGTCTGTCTATCCGTCTGTGTATCTGTTTTAAGTCGATCGGTCTATTTATCTGCAGTTTCGCCTTTCGGTCTCCATGTCGGTTGTCCCGCAAAAAAAACTCACACTCAACGCAGCTCTAAACTGCGCATGCGACGCCAACTGCTTCTGCGCGGCAGAATCTCCCTCAGCCCCGCCACTACCGCCCAACACATTCCCGTCCGGTTCCGAGTGCTGCTGCCTCATCACCACCGGCTCTGCTTTCGGTTCCTGCTGTGACTGCACCACCGGCGGTCTGATCACCAACGCCGACTTCAACGGCACCGCCGGCTTAGTGGTATGCGGACCGTGTCCGTTCACACTGCTCGCTGCCGGGGGCTTTGAATGGTGATGATTTTGCTGCTGCCCGTTTGCGACGCCATTGACATGCCGAGCGTCTTCCCTCGCCGCATCCATCAACATGGACACTGGTGGTGGCGGCGGAAACTGAGCATGTTGCGCAGATGGGGAATCGCTTTTCGGTCGTGATGCGGTCAAAATCGACGGCGGCGGAAGTGGTCGCACTTCCGGTCGCCGCTGTTGCTGTTGAGGAGCTCCAGGCAGGGGATGGTGGTCCGCAGGCTGTCTGCTGGTGATCGTGGTATGGGAGAACTGTTCAGGGTAGGGCGGAAGGATGGGTTGTTGCTGGTGGAATGACGGGGATGCCGCGGGAGGGCGCTGTTGCTGGCCGTTTTGGTGCAAGTGACTACTGTGTTGTTGTTGTTGTTGTTGTTGGTGAGGGATGGTCAAGGGCGACGGGTTGCGGTACGCCACTCCGTCGCCGCCGCCGCCGTTGTGGAACTGGTTATTGGTGCCGTTTGTGGGGTGCTCGGGGAAATGGGGGAAGAGATTCGTGGTGGGGGAGATGAAACGCGGACTCATTGGGCCGGGGAAAGCCTGTGAGGAGAATCAATCAATCAATCAAGCAAGCAAGCGCGGACGTCTTTGACAAATCAACCTTCACACAGTCATCCGGCTTTCTCTTCGGCTCCGACGCAGCGGACACACGATCCCGACACAACGCAACTTACCTGCGAGGCTACGGCTTCACCGTACGGCGGAGGGACCCGAACCGTCCGTTCGGGTGGCTGCGGCGGCATTCCACCGGGAACCATCGGTCGAACTTCCAACGGCCTCGTCTGCGTCGCCGCCGGATACCGAAACGCCAACGGCGTGGCCCGCACTGGTTCCGGAGGGCATCCATTCGCCTTTCCACCACCATCCCGCTGATCAAAGGCAATGGGCGTGGCTCGCAACACCGAGGGAAGATTACCGTTTGCATGGACATTCCCGTTGGAATTGGTCTTCAAAATAGACGCTGGAATGGGATTCGGCTGCGTCGTGGGCATGAAAGTCACTCGCGGACCTTGCGGCAGCGATGCCGGTTGCACTGCGCGATGCAGCACTACGTGCGGCGTTGGAGCAGCTGAGGAAGACTGTCCGGGAGCTCTTTGAGATCCGTTCAAGTTGGTCGGCGAATTCTCCGGTTTCGCGTTCGCTTCGCGGTTCGTGTCGACGTACAGGAGGACGTTCTTCCGGTTTCCCGCGGTGTTATTGGCAGACGCACCGATCACACCGGCCCACTGTGAAAAACAGCGGTGTTAACCAAATCCCCATTCAAAGCTCTTGCTTGATTGATTGATTGACGGACAATTAAAAAGCTGCCAAACCAATCAACAATCAACGCAGTACGCGTGTCTTTGATTGTTGATTGCATAACATCATGGCTATTGAAAAACAGCTTTTACTATAAACGCGGCTTTGTTGTAATCATGCTTACTCACTTGAGCTTTAGCTTCAATAATTGATTGATTAAAATGTGTAACATAAAAGAAGAACCAACGCTGCTTTTCAAAATAAAACAGCGAAGTAAGATTTCAACCGCCACGCATAGAACTAACAGCCAATCAATCAATCAACGCAGCGCACACGTGCTTGATTCTTGATTGGCCTAAGCATCTCAACGCAAGCCAATCAATCAATCAACGCAGCACACACGTACTTGATTGTTGATTGGCCCTAGCATCTCAATGCACGCCAATCAATCAATCAACCGCACCAACCTGCGGTGGAAGGCCGACGAAGCCGCCTTTGGCGTCCAATCCGGTGTGAAAACGATGTTCAAAATTGGAAGGGCCTGAGATTTCCGGCCGATTTTTCGGGGCATGATTCTCCTTCTGTTTGTGCTTCTTGCCCAGCCCAAACATGGTTGCTAAAATCGCAATTAGTAATAGTTCCGCGGCAGAGGGAGATTTTTGCAGGGAAAAAAGAAATCACGGGGAATGTTTATTTTGGGCGCTTGTCCGGGTGGAATAACGCACAAACATTTCCTTCCGGCCGCAATCACATTTCATTGCTCCCCCGTTGCAGTGCGGGTTTCATGCATGCTAAAGCAAATATGGATTCCGTAATAACAACCGCGATATGAGAGAGGCAAATTCTTGCCAGATTTGACTGTTGCTGCTTGACAAGAGTGAAGAGTGAAGGCGGAATCTGACTGAAGAGACGACAGAGAGAAGATAAGCAGAGAGGGGGGAGAGAGAGCCCAGGGCGGAGACAGAGCCGAGAAGCCGACATTTAAAATGGCCACAAAGTCTGTCTGGTCTGTCTGGTCTGTCTGGTCTGTCTGGTCTGGTCTGGTCTGGTCTGTCTGGTCTGTCTGGTCTGTCTGGTCTGGTCTGTCTGCCGCCTCTCGCCGGACACTACAGTACCTGCACAAATGAAAGGGAAAGTGAACGTGCACTGCGCTGCAGCAGGTAGAGAGAGAGAGACCGCAATATCGGCCTGCAGCCACACTGTTGACCTTGACACGCATGAGTGCTGCACGAATAGGACCGCAGGTAACTACGAGGAGTGTGTCCTATTTCGAGCCACCCCTTACCCACTAGCATTGTGAGCATAAGGATTAAGGAGATTATGTCTGTAGAACTAAATAAAAAGAAATTTGACGCAATCCGATCCAGAATTAAATTTGGCATTAGCCAAATATTTTTCCGGACTTCAGGGGCGGAGCTACGGGTTAATTCCGGAGAAAAAAGTTCACAATGTTAATTCCCGACCCAAAATACGCCTACAGTCAAAGTCCTGAGATTTGAATGACGTCAGTGTCAGTTTCTACTTTACTGTCGCAAACTCCAAACTAGCAACGGCCGGCTCTGAGCAAACGGTTCGATAGAAATAAACTCACGTGACCGTTCAAATCTCAGGGCTTTGACTACAGCTCCACTCGACCATCCACAATATTCCGCCAATGCCAATCGATTCCAAATTGTATTCGGAAATTGATAAGAACTTTGTATTTTTACGTATAAAAAAGTCTGTGGCCCTAGTGGGACTTATCTCACTGAATATTCAATTATTCTCGAAAACAAGACTGCGCCGTAGGCCGTTTTATTTTTTTTCAAAGTACGGTTGCTCCTCGCCCCTCCCCCATCCAATTTATTCAGATAAACATACCACCCTTCGAAGACGTCCGTCTCTGAGGGACTCTGTCCGTTCAACGCTGATGGCTGGTACGAATTTGTAGAGCCGAAAAAGGGCTGGCTGAAAAGAGGACTAACTCTTTGTAATCTGTAGTACCGACACTGTTTTCCTCCACACAATCTAGCTTTCTTGGGCTCAAAATTTAAAGGCAGACTGATGGCACTGAGAATATTAATATATTGTAATTAGTTTTGTCAGCAATGTCTTTGAATTAATACGTAGAAAACCCGTAAACGGTGTCGCAATCTCGTCCAACTTAAGTCCCGATATTAAATGAAAGGAGTGGCTATTTTACCCCCCCCCTTTTGGGGCCGAATAGATCCCCGGCTATTTTACCCCTCCCTAGGGCCCAATAGCTCTCTGGCTATTTTACCCCTCCCTAGGGCCCAATAGCTCTCTGGCTATTTTACCCCTCCCTAGGGCCCAATAGCTCTCTGGCTATTTTACCCCTCCCCTCCCGTCTGTTCTGTCATTCTGTTATCAGTCCGCTTGTTGCTTGTCCGTCCGTTGCCTGTCTGTTAATTGTCTATTTGTCTGTTCAATGTCCGATCGTTGTATGTTCATCCGTTTATTATCCGTCCGTCCGTTGTCCATCCGTCCGTTGTCCGTCTGTTTGTTGTTCGTTGTCCGTCCGTCCGTCCGGTGTCCGTTCGTCCGTCCGTTGTCCGTCCGTCCGTTGTCCGTCCATCCGTCGGTTGTCTGTCCATTCGTTGCTTGTCCGTCCGTTGCCTGTGTTTTAGTTGTCTGTCCGTACGTTGTCCTTCCGTCCCTTGTCCGTCCGTCCGATGCTTGTCCGTCTGTTGTCTTTCCTACCGCTGTCCGTCCCTCCGTTATCTGTTCGTCCGTTTATTTTCCGTCCGTTGTCTGTTTGTCCGTTTACTGTCAGTTTGTAGTCTGTCCGTTGTCTGTTCGTCCGTTGTCTGTCCGTCCATTATCTGTCCATCCGTTGCCTGTCTTTTTGTTGCTTTCCACCGGTTCGTTTGTTGTCCGTTCAGTTGTTGCCCATTGTTTGCCCTTCTACACCTTTGGCCAGAAAATCGCTACGCTCGATTTGTCAAGAGACCATTTGTTACCGCAAGGCTGCAGGCTATACAAAAAAGTGCAATGTGCAAGCATTTCATGGATTGCAGATTGCACATGTAGTCTTGTGGCCTACTATTTCCGCCTCAAGTCAAAACACTTTTTTTGTATAGCCTGCAACCTTGTGGTAACAAATTATCTCTTGACAAAACGAGCGTAGCGATTTTTTTGGCCAAAGGTGTTTACTGTTTTTGATCCTTGGATCGACGTTTTTCGCCATTCAGCCCCCTGTCTGGTCCGACGGCCTGCCATTTTGAAGCAGGAGCCGTCACTTTCGCCGACCGGACCAGCGACCGCCATTTGTGACTGAACGGCTAACACATCCGCCGAGTTTCCCCACCCAGATTGACGGCCATAATTTTTACTCAAGTCATCAAAAAGGGAAAAAAATTAATCGCAACAGCACTAAACAAGAAATATGCGTTAGGTACAAAGGAGCTGTTTGGAATTTGTGTTGACGACCTTCGTCTTAGTTGATGTTCTCAAGCACAAGTGGAACGCCTTTTCAACACATTCAAAATAAATGTACAGTTATCTGGCTCTAAAGTATTAGGGCTGAGACTTTCATCCATTCCATCACAGTAGTTCAAAATGATGGTTAGCAAAACAGGATTTTTCCAGAAACGATTTCGGTGGTTAGTGAAGAGTACTATGACGCGTCAAATTTCCTTTGTGGTATGAGGTGTACGGGCAGAATGGGCACGTGAACTGATTTTGCGAAGAGTGATAACGTCGAACGTGCTAATTGAAGGGTCTGGTTCTCTTGAAGTCTTTTTTGCAAGTTTCGCAATTTGGGAGTTTTTTTCCGGTATGACAAACTGCTACTGTAAGTCCAAAACACACAGGGCTACCAGAAATGTATGAGAATAGAGTCCAAACATAACTATCTTTAATCAATTTGCTCACGTTTTGGAAAAGATCCAAGATAATCGTCAAACGTATTTCCTAAAGTATCTTCGATGGCAATATTGTCATAGCAAACCACTTCATTCTGTTGACAAATACAAAATGTATGAGAATGTTATATGGCAAAGATCATTTTCGGACGCTGAACCGCTTTAAACACGGCCTTATTTGCGCGATTCAGAGCCTCTACCCTATTTGTTTTTTGATTTCCAAGCGTGGGCAGATATCTCCTGACGTAGAACCCCCTCCGCTTTTTATGCTTGTCCCAGTTCTTCATGAAGTAGTTGTAGAAATCCAATGAACAAATTTGTGCCAATTTATGCACATTTGTTGGTGAGATGTTTCATCGTAGCCGTGAACAACCACTGGAGGGTTGCTCGTGAGCAACCACTGGGGGTTTGATTCAAAGAATGCCGAGGTTATCGGATATGTTTTGTCGATTTCAACGATTTCCGACGGAAAAACTTCCATCGTTAAAATCAAAAGATGTTATCTATGCCACAAATATGGAGGGCATCCTTGAAACTGTTTTAAAAGTTTAATTTTATAAACATAGAAGTAAACATCATCTAAAAACATAAAAAATTTTAGCGAATTTTTACTTGGGCTTAAGAGCTCATGCTACTGCTGTCTAGTACAAACTGCAAGTTGTTTATCATGTTTTATGAAACTGACCTGTAAATTGGTCATTATTCTAATGTATCCTTTCAAGTCTGGAAAACTTGTCGGCAAACTGTCTCTGATAGATTTCACATCTCGCGTTTTCTCAATTTATTCCACCCTGCCTTTGATCGACTAACGAAAGTTCCATCACTCTTGCTTCAACTCGTTCGGTATGATGCATGGGACCAAATGCGCGCGTTGACGAAACAGAGTCCATTGCAAGGTATGTTTATATGTCGAAAGGTACTGATTGTTTATTAAATAAAAAATGCTGGTTCTATAAGTCTTAGAAAATTAAAAGTAATCAAATAAAATCCTAAATTAGTGAAATAATTTGACCAACACAAAACAAAGCTTTAGTTACTAAAGCAAAATAAGCTAAAAATGTTTTGTTAAAATGTTTTGTGTACTAAATTATGTTTTCCATCTATAGTTTATGGTACTTGATAGCTTCATTCGTTTCACAAATCGACAAATGGCGGACCATATCACTTGGTTCAATAACGGAGGCAGACGCTCCTCTTACATACAGCGAGCGGCAACGATGATAGAAGGACATTGGCTCCACGATGAGGTTCTAAACGAGTCCCAGCTTCTGCTTCGACTTCCAGCGAGAAGCATGCAATTGAAGGGCTAGATCTAATAGTAAACTACACGCTGACAGGTGGAGATTTCAAAGTTACCATCACAATAACTTACATCTTCCAACTATGACACTGCGTGTGACTGCGGAGTATACGTGATCGCTATAATGGAAATGTTAGCCAGGTTTCAGGATCCATGCTAAGTCATTTTTAAAAATAAGCTAAGAGCTCATATCAAACGAAAGTCCTAAGCCGTCCTTGAAGGTGTGTTTTGCGCCATGATAGGAATTAAAACCCCATCTACTCCGAAGCTTTGAAGCCGGACATTTCACACCGTTTGAGCACCATCAGCGCCAAGAAAATCAAGACGTTTTCACTGTTCGCCTCATCGAACACGTAACACTTTTATGCAAGTGCCGAATGCTTTTATTTACACAAGGAGCCGGATCAGATGAGTTGGTGGAATGGGCATTTCAAACAAACTGAAAAGTTCGAAAATTTTATCGGGCTTGCACCGATTACGCCTCTCAAATTAAATCTTCGCTGGCTGCTTGGGCTTGTGATGATTGCAAGCAACAAATCTTACCGTTTTAGAGGCTCTTATTGCAGTGCTTGATATTTTATGCTTGCTTTACTAACCAAATCATCTATAAACCAAATTAAAATTCAGTAGTTTACCTGCCGACAACATGTCTAGCTTAGCGAGTGATGACGGAACCAATAACGCTTTGTCTTCATGAGGCGAAATCGGGTGTGATACTAGACCAAAGCTGATTAGAAGAATGAGTAGACCGTGACGCGGGTAGTTCATATTCAGGCCGTGAATTAAACCGATTATAGATAGCCGGTGAATGGTCAGCCAACGTAAAGGCCCTTGACTCAGAGTGGAGGCCGGCAAACCGAACGGGGATACTCGCCGAATATGACAGCCAGTGGGTCGGTTGTTAATCCGGTCAGCTGTCTGTTCGGCGGATAGTCGGCAGGTGAGAATTTTGGATGTCTGTCCGGATGTTGCATAATCGGCGGTTGTTAGGGAGCGTCTTTCGAAGTGGTGGGCATCAGTTCTCCCGCTGGACGATCGGCGGAAATTAACGATTCTCAGCCAGAGTAGTGAACATCGGCCAACCCGAGACGGTATGCAGTAATGCACTAAGTGAAAAATGAGGCTTGTCATAAAATGGTTCAGAGAAAGAAAATGAACGACCAGACAACGGACGGACAGTCAATAGACGGACAGACAACGAACGGGCAGACATCGGACAGACAAACACATAGACAAACAACGGACGGACAGACAACGGACGGACGGACGGACAACGGACTGGCAAACGTCGGACGGACGGACAACAGACGGACGGTCAACGGACAACGGACGGACGGTCAACGGGCGACGGACGGACGGACGGTCAACGGGCGACGGACGGTCAACGGGCGACGGACGGACGGACGGACAACAGACAGGCAGACAACGAACGGAAGGACAACGAAGGGACAGACAACGGACGAACAGACAACGGACGGACGGATAATAAACCGACAGACAACGGACGGACTTACGATAAATTGACAAAACAGACAGCAGGGGAGGGGTAAAATTGCCAGGGATCCATTGGGCCCTAGGGAGGGGTAAATTAGCGGTGGTGTTATTAAGCCCCTCGTTGTATATTCAGGGAGGGGTAAAATTGCACATTTTGAAAAACAGAGTTAACAACTAGCATTTAAAGCGTTAAACCTCAATACCACGATCGAAATTCAGAATTCTGCATAACTTTCTGCCGCGAAGTGTGAAATGCCATTGCTACTTCAGGAGGAATTCGCCTTCCATTGATTAATTGATTCCATTGATTGATTTTTAAATCAAAGTTTACTAAATCAGCCAATCAAGAGCAATAGCAGCAACAGAAAACAGCAGTCATGAAAAGCTGCAAAAACAGCTGATGAAACTCGAATTCGGCTACTTTGGGCAGTTTCCCTGCGAATAAGTCATCAGTTGTTGCAGTCCTATACACAGGTAAATGCTATTTGTTTTTCGAGATCGCGAGATAAGCCAATTTTTGGTGGGCCACTCGGTTCAATTACCTGCATCTCTTAAAATTCTCTTGCATCTCTTAAAATAAGAACATTCAATTAGCACACTTGTCGCACCATATCGCTCTCTGCGCAAAAAGTCTACGTTGTGCAAGCGGAGTTTTTCTTGCGGCTCACTGTATTGGTTGTTACGATTTGACTTGGCCATTTGCGATCGATACGTTATTTAATAAAGCGGGTCCTCGTTGGCGGCCAGTCAGTCTTTCTCACCCAACAGGTCATAGTCGACACGACTCTTCCCAGTCAGCCTAGCTCATCACTTAACAGTTCAGGGATAATTTTAACTCGCACCAGTGTTAACCCGCCCCAAAGTTCCGCCAATGGTAACCCGCCTCCAACTTCCAATGTAACGTTACAAATTCATCAAGTTCAACTTGCCCTGGCGTCTTCCAGCACCCCATGTAGATATGCCTCATAGAAAAACCTCATAAGCGGGTTCCAAATAAACGCTCATTTGGCATTGAATCAATCGGTTTAGATCATTTGTTTAATATTACGTTATCCGCGTTAAAAACTTAATTCTAGCGAAATTTCAAAACCCGCGCTCTCAATTCAGATAATTATTATTCGGATAGAGAAGACGAATTTTCAAGTCAAACGGACAATCGCCAAATGAGCCTCCAAGGATAATCGCACCAGCTCCTGATCGCGCTCCTCATGAAGTGTCTCCAAATGCGCCGCGGCAAAGGTCGCCGATCGATGCTTTACCAGGGCGTTTCTATTGATCACGGCCCACTCCAACCACGCCAAACAATTGGCCGTGTTTAGACGCTCCTGGAAGTCCTCGTAGCACCCGGTCTCTAGCTCCTCCCACCCGATGAACATGGCCGCGGTGTACAGCCTCGGCAACTCACTCTCCGGTATGTCCTTCGGGGTCTTGATCAAATACGCCACGTCCATCACATTCTGCAGCGTCTCACTGTCCGCCCAGGCGATCGGCAAGACAACACAGGCTTCAGGAAGATTGGTCGATTTACTCACACTATGCTTTCCCGGGAAGAGACTGGCGAAAAAGGGCACCCGAATGCGAAGTACGAGGCTGTGACCCTTCACCTACAAATGGCAAAAACTGATATTTCGATTACTGATTTTGATTAAAAAAAGCACTGGCACTAAAAATTAGCTACATCATTTTTTTTCATGTTTCTTCAGCATCGTTTTGATTTTTAAAATTCTTACATTTAGTGTGATCAGTTTTAGAGTCAACTAGAAGCTTTCCTGTTAATGTGAAAATTTGAGCTTGCAGTTAGTCCTAAACCAAATTGACGACTAATTCATAAATACAGTCAAAGTCCTGAGATTTGAACGGTCACGTGAGTTTATTTCTATCGAACCGTTTGCTCGAAGCCGGCCGTTGCTACTTTGGAGTTTGCGACAGTAAAGTAAAAACTGAACTGTGACGTTGTTCGAATCTCAAGACTTTCACTGTAACCTATTTTGGTTAATTAATTGAATTCAGCCACATGTTAATTAATTTAGTTGAGCAATCAAAATTTGTCACCTCTTTTCCGTCTGACGTTTGGAAGACCACGTCGGGGATTGAGCGGGAATTGGATTGGTAGTTGGCCAGCACCTTACTCCAAGTC
>LRSR01007108.1:0-13549 GCA_001579985.1 Hypsibius dujardini
AGACGATTTCAGGCGGAAGAATCGGATTCCATTTGTCGCGGCACCAGCTCCCGCCGCAAACACTCGGTACAATAGAAAGCCCTCCACACCTTGCCAGGTAAAGGTTACGAGAAAGAAGTAGTGAATGAGACATCCTGCCGCAATGCATCCAGCTCGTGGCACGACTTTGTCCACCCCGGCTAGAAAGGTCACGTAAGTGAGCAATAGCCCAGCGCACATGCTGATGATGACAAAGGCTCGTTTAGTGAGTTTCTTGCCATCCGTCGTTTTTGCCAGATGCCTAAAGAGGGAATTATTACAAGACTGGAAAAATGGATAAATAAAGTAGAGTAGTTTCGATGATGCCCTGTCTGTTTGTGTGTCTGTTTGTCTGTCTGTGTGTCTGTCTGTGTGTCTGTGTGTCTGTCTGTGTGTCTGTCTGTGTGTCTGTGTGTCTGTGTGTCTGTGTGTCTGTGTGTCTGTGTGTCTGTCTGTGTGTCTGTCTGTGTGTCTGTCTGTGTGTCTGTCGGTTTGTCTGCCTGCCTGCCTGTCTGTCTGACTGTCTGTATTACCTGCTGAGAAACATTAGACCAATGGTCAGCGCCGCCCCAACAATTGACAAAGATAAGGCAGCTATCGTGAGGGTGTCCAGAAAAGCCGGAAGGGACGGCGGCGGTTCTCCTTTAACCAGTTTGGTTGCGAAGTCCACAAGAATAGCAAAGCTTGTCAGGTGATTGCAAATGCAAGTGAAATGCTTGTTGGACCGATTAGTCAACGCACATCCCTCTTCTTGCCATGTTCCGCGGCCGTTGGCAGCCGTTGTGTTCCAGAAGACACAGCTGTAATTGTTCCGTGGATCCTGTTTACACGAACGAAGTAGCATTCAATTACATAAAAGTGAAAGCTTCATCTCTGAAGTGATTTATTAGCGCACTGCTTACGTAATGGTCAACAAGCGCCGTTATAGTAACGGGATCCTTCAAGTTCATGATTGGAGGACCAAACGACGCTCCTATTATCCATGATGCTATTCGCGCTGATGAACGGGTCTCTAATAAATTCCCGTCAGATTCTGTCGTCATGTTGTCTGTGCGGTTGGATGTGGAGACGGGCAGGAGAGAAGTTTTGCGGAGCACAAGGTAATGTCCTCGAAGACCTCCCGGAGTATGAGCTGCAAGCGTGCATAATATTTTCATTTTTTTTATACAAGTGATTCGATAATAATAGAATCATAAATTCCTATTGACATCACGATTTCGCTAATAAACAGGCCAAAACTAAAATAATAAAATAAATAGCAATAACATAAATACACGAAATAAAATAAGTGAAGTACAATTTTTTAACATATTATTATAGTTATCAGTTTTTTTAATTAATCTTTAAATATTCCTAGCATTACCCATGTAATTTGCTATTTAAAAAAACTGAATATTTATAAAAAAATATAAACTCTCAAAACCTTCTTTTTTTGTTTTTCAAAGTAAAGTTTAATTGGCAATAAAAATTAATTAGTTGACTAAAATTATGTTATTTTCCAGTTCTAGCTCTTACCGCTTAAGTTGTATAGTGCCAAGATTAAGCTTTCCGAAAGTGTGATACTGACCGACGTCTCCTCCTTCAACGCAGTTACATGGTCATCTCTGCGAACAGCCGTGATGTCCGTCGGCTCAACTCCGGCAGCAAATCCCACGATCGACCCTCGAGTAATCTCCGTGTCGTTCGGAACAACGAACGACCGAACAACCAAATTCGGAACATTAATCGTGAAAGACTCATTTCCGCTACTCGGGTCCAAGTCAATCTTCATGGCCAACAGTTCCAGCGACGTGAATATTTTATTCCCCGTTCCCGAATAATTCTGCGCGGTCTGTAATTGATCCTCGGGCGCTTCGAGAATCCGATCGAAAAGACGAATCAACGAATGAAGTAAATGTTGGGAAATATTTGCAGAATTTTGGGCGGTTAATTGTAAAAATTCGGCGAGGTAATTCAGTTCGGTGACGGTCAATGTGCTGTTGCTTTGGTCAAGGAGATTGTTGATTTCATTGGCCGTCGGTTCGCCCTCTGGAAGGTCGTCCATGAGAGAGCGGCGGAGGTACCGGACAAGATTGGTGGGTGAGGGTGGTGCAATAGTACAAGGCGTATCGGGTAAGATGGAGGTGTAACCGATGTCGAAATTTCCGCTGCAAAGTCGGCGGAAAATCGGATCGGGGCAGAATTCGAGGGGAGCTCCGGTGTCGCCGATCTCGTCGGCGCCGACCGAAATCCAGTGGAACAGCGAACCATCGGGATATTCGCGTTCCTCCGCCGCACAGCCATCTGAAATTAAACGCGTACAGGAATTGAATCTCTATTGAAAATCCTTGACGTTCAAAAACAAATTCTGCTGATGCCAATCGATTTTAAACTGAATTTTGCGAAGAGCAGTGACAAAAATTCTTTTACATTTAACTATTTCCCAAAATGGAAGTTTTTATTTATTTTACCTGTCAGCAGGAATGAGACTGGCGGCGGAGATGCGCTACTGCGCTTGGTATTGAAATGCGCGCTCCTTCCAACGACTCTTGATGGTGTGGACGAAATATTAGCGAAATAAAAGTCAGCGCGGCTGTTGAGGTCAGCGATAAATCGCAGGATCTGTTTCCGCTGAATCGGCTGGAATTCCTTCACTGTAGAATTGTAATCTGACGCATTTTGAGGGAGTCCCACAAGCTGGAAGTGTAGATGACCAGTCGTGATATTTAAGCGCGACAGGTAATAAGTTCTAATCTGCATGGCGACTACCACCGCGTCTAGATTTGAATTGCTAATGTCTTTCCCGCGAATTTGTGTCGTCCAGTTGTCGAATGCCTCAATGATCCGAGACCAGATGGAACCTGAGTGGTCGTATCCATATCCCCACGCCCCAGGGGACAAGCCAAGACCACCACCGTTTTCACCGTCAAGGCCTGAACCTCCAGTGGTGGTGTTTGGTGTACGGATGTTAAGAGCGAAGCGTATTCCATTGTCCTTCAGTAAAACCGCTGACGAATGATGCTAGAACATAATAAAAGCGAGTTTAAAAAATGTGCGACAACGTTGCTTAATTAATTAAGGACGCTTAATCATCTAATCTACGAAATCGTTGCTTTGGAACAGTGGCGCGCCGAGCTTTGGTTTGAGGGGGGGGGTGTTATTTTTTCTAACAGCATAAATTTTTTATTGCATCCGAAATATTTCCGATAGAACGTATGAGAGGGGAGTATTGCATAACAATTCTCAATCATAGTCTTTTTCTCTAAATGGGGGACCCTTAGGACAATTTTTTGACTTTCGAGGGGGAGGGGGGGGGTTTAGATCAATAAAACACCCCCCCCCGTCGGCGCGCCACTGCTTTGGAACGGTTTTCGAAGGGCAATTAGTTTTTCTCAATTTGTAAAATTAGGTTATTATTAGTGATGATTTGCGAAATTTGTTCCATCGGCAATGTCATAAAATCTTTTAAGGAGAAATGAGAAAGTTAAAAGTCCGGGTAACACCGGAAGATTCCTTTTCCTCTGATTTTTCAACTTAAAAACTTTGATACTTGAAAACGGCTCGCAAGTTTTTGAAGTCTCTGCCGCGCAACACTCAATTTGAAATCAATCGGCATTAGCAGAATCAGCTCACGGTATCAGGAAGGCGGAGCTATACGCCATTCTTGAATTTGACCGCAAAACGTCCAGTGACGTGAAACTAAGCCTTTTTTTAAATCAGAGTTTTTACCGTCAAAATCAGGGATCTTCCCGTGTTCTCCGGACTTTGAAATTTCTTCAACTAAAAAATTCTTGTAGCTTTGCCAGTGGCGCGCCAAAGGGGGGGGGTGTTTTGTTGATCTAAAACCCCCCTCGAAAGTAAAAAAAATGCCCTAAGGATCTCCCATTTAGAGAAAAACACCATGATTGAGCATTCTCATGCAATACTCCCCCCCCCCTCATACGTTCTATCGGAAATATTTCGGATACAATAAAAAATGTTGGACCTCGAGCGGAACGGGTTATCGGCAGCGGAACGGGTTATCGGCAGCGGCATGTGCCAGTTGCGGGACGGTATATGCAAAGCCTTGTTCAATGTGTCGTTGTGTAGTGTAGGCCCAGATCACACACATCGTACTACGTAACTGTATTTTCGCGTTAGACAGGGACAGTGGTACTGGAGTGGAACGTGTGCACGGCTTGTGCGCACCGTATACACAGCACAAAGCCACGTGGCCGATTAAACGTTCCACAGCTCGTACGCTGTCCCTGTCTAACGCGAAAGTACAATACCTGTACGTACCTGGGAAATGCTGCGTAACTTTAATGCGGAAGTCATCACCAAAGACTTCTTTTTGGAACATCCGCATCGTGTTTCTAACATTAAGCTATTGTCTTCGTGTTTTTATGGCAGTAACCCTCAATAAACTTAGTAAATCAATATTCCCGAAATTTCGGAAAAAATAACACCCCCCCCCCTCGAACCAAAGCTCGGCACGCCACTGAGCTTTGATCATGAAATAAATTAGACAAATCAAGTACATCTTTGGAATTAGTCTAGATACGAGGGGCAAACTGAAAGTAATGTCACTCCACGTTTTAATCTTGGGCGCGAGGCTCTTTTTTTATTCTCCCGGCTTGCCAGCATAGATAGGGGACTTGCACGTTAACCTTTCAAGCATTATGAATCTAGCTTTAAGAGTCTGAAAGACCTGATTTATTTTTGGAGACACACTTTACAGAAGTGGTATTGTTACCTTTGACTGTCAGTTTTCGTGCACCACTAAATACATTCCGGAAATTCCCGACGGCAAAAAAATGCCAAATTTTCTTAGTCATACTAGCAAAATAACATCGATTGTATCCAAGACAAGCCCTACAAGAGAATTAAATTCTCGTGATTGAAATCAAAGTTTTCTTTGACTTCAATCAATCAATCAATCAATAATTAATCAATCTATCAAAAACTAATCAATCAATCAAGCTACACAACTAGCGCTGTAAAGAATGCTCTCGGTGAGGTTTAATAATCTGCATGTTTCTTCTCTTCTGCGCAGTGAAAACAAAATTTGTGCATTTCCTCATTCAGACCTTTGCATCCCTGAATTATTATTATGAGGTTAGAATTTTTTTAATCAATAGGTATTCTTTATTAAATTTAGGACGTTATGGCTCCGATACAAGTCATCAAGTCAAGCAAGCATGACTCTATAAAAAATATTTTGTTCTTCGAGTTTTAATTAGAATGCTACAAAACCTTTTGGAATCAATTGGCGAGAGGTAAATGTTTATTATCATGGCAAAAGATTAGGAAAAATCTCAATTGGAACCGGAATATGAACCACGTGACATTACTTTCAGTTTGAGCCTCATACATAAACTGCATGTGCGGTATGCTGCCTTACTTGGAAACCAATTCGTTTCGATGAATGGGAATTAATTGTCCATTAAATCGAATTAATTTCAAGTATTACTACTGTACTGTCTCGATCATTTGGTGCTGCGTTTTAGATCTACCGTATATTATGGCTGCAGTGAAGCGCAGTGTGTGCAGTCATAATATACGGGTGGATTTGAAAAGCAGCACCAAATGATCGAGACAGTACAGTACGAGGTAAAGGCCGTTAACCAGGCCGCTTTTAGAAATCGTAACTTAACCAGACCGGCAGGCCAACAGGTGGCGCATAAGTCGTTTTTGCGAAGTCAGCCCAGGGAGATGGAACCGAAGTGGCGCCTCTACCGGACTACTTGCACATTTCTCCATTGAGATTCTTCTCTTCCTTTTTTTGGACTCAAATTCGAACCGTGAGGCTTAGGAACGAACTAAAATGGATCAGAGAATTTTTCTAAAAGTTTTCAAGCCATCTGTTATGGCATGGTAGCACTGCAGCGCCGGGAAATCAGCGTTAAAAAAAACCGGCCTGGTTAAGCTACGATTTCTAAAAGCGGCCTGGTTAACGGCCTTTACCTCGTACTGTATTTGATTAGCCAACAAAATGGCAATTCCTTGACAAGCCTTACCCACTCCAGCGTCTCTTTCAGCAGCACGACGCACTGATAATATCCTGACGAGCTGAGTATGTCGCCCCATCGCCGCGCGACGTCGTCGGGCGTTGCCGGGACCAAGGGCGAGAAGAGCCGCATGCAGCTCGTCCCCGTGCCGTTCAAGTAACAACGCATTCGTGGAGTGTCGAACCGCTTGGTCGCGGCAAAACGTTCAATTGCGAAAAAACGTTCCATTGCGCCTAAACCTTCAATTGGTCGAAGATTATAACGGAGCGGGTATACGAGGGCCGCGGCCTGCTCAAAATCCGCCCGTGCTGTAAAAGCCGGCGCGAGGAACCACACGCTGTTGGGACTGACCGCGGTGCCTGCATCGACCTTGCAGTCCGCTAAGGGAAGGTCCGTTAGCGCCGTGTTGTTTGCGGATCCCTCGAGGGCACCGCCGGCGAACATCCTCCGGTATCGGTTGATCACCGCCTCCAGTGAGTTGATCACTCGCAGCGATACCGTCGGCCTCACACGAAGCTTCACCGTGCTCGGTGGTGGCGATTTCTGACAGACATACGTGATGTTGAGATCAGGGGATAGGAAATAGTCGCATGGCACCTGGCTCCATCCGACCGAGGACCGCAGAAATTCGTCATTCACATAACTGTACGCCCCGGTGTAGAGTGTGTTCTCCACCAGGCAGTTGTCGGACGTTCGATTCGGGTCGGAAGGTTTGATCCACTGCTTCACCTCTGCCGGAACCGGAGAGCCGTCACTCCAGCGCCAGTCATCGGTCGGGACCGAGGCTTCGCCGCGCTTTGCGTCGACCCAGCGGTACCACATGCTGGTGGTGTAATCGATATCGGACCAGCTGTAGCTGGCGAAATATTGCTCCCCGAAGGAGGAGTGTTTAACGGCGGTACCGTTGAGCAGTCGGCAAAGGTCCGCCATGGCTGTCCGTTCGGTCTGGCTGTCGCTGGAGAGGGCCGTGCGCCGGGGAATGAGGTAGCAGAGACGACGTGGGTATTCCAGAAGGGTGGTGTCCCATGCGGTGACGGAGTGGTTGAGCAGAAGCTCCGGGGGAAACGCCGCGTCGCAGATCCGATCTGCCATGCAAAGTGGGTGCAATTAGATAAGGACGTCGCGTTGGAGCAGAAAAGTTGTGAAGGAATGTTCCGCCGAAAAAGGGTTCCTTACCGGAATTGATATTTTATAATCTTCAATTGGCGATTTCGGCAAGGTCAAGGTGCGAAACTGATTTGGAGACGAGTATGTAATATACATTCTTATTATTGGTTAATTTGAAATACTAGTAAAATCATTTATATTATAATTGTAATATATACCAAGCAAACACTTTGGGTTGAATCACTAGATGGGTTGAATCAGTCGGGTGGCGGAGGGCGCCACGAGTTTAAATTGTAAACAACACTCATTCAGCTTCACACACACCGCCTGCGGCGCCCTCCGCCACCCGACTGATTCAACCCATGTAGTAATTCAACCCAAAGCGTTTGCCTGGTACCACTACAATTTAGAGTTTATGGTTTGGCTATTTGTTGCTTGACCAAGGTCCGGCAGATATCGCCAAAGTTGACGTTTGTAAAAGCAATGGCTAAAGCTGCTTTACTCCTCCCTTGTAGTGTGTGGTCCCAATAGCACCCCATCTATTCTATCCATCCTTGGGGCCCAATAGAACCCCGGCTATTTTATCCCTCTCTGAGAACATCATTAGGGACAAAACAGCACCCTGGCTATGTTACCCCTCCCATACTGTCCGTTAGTCCCTCTGTTCGTCCGTCCGTTGTCTGTCTGTTCATTGTCTGTTCGTCCGTCGTTCACCCCTCCGTTCGTCGTCCGTCCGTCCGTCCGTTTCCGTTCATCTGCTATCTGTGCAACCGTTTCCCGTTGTTCGACCATCTGTCCGACAACGGACAGTCGGCCAAAGGACGGATAGACAACAGTCCGAACAACGGACAGTCGGCCAAAGGACAAACAGACGAACAACGGACGGATGGACAAAGTCAGACTGACGGACAGTCGGCCAAAGGACAGATAGACGTACAACGGACGGATAGACAAAGTCAGACTGACGGACGGACAACATGATGAGGGTAAAATTGCGGAGGCGCAATTTGGGTCCCTGGTGATGTATACAGGGAGGGGTAAAATAGTCAGGCTTCTATTGGGTCCTGGTGAGGGGTAAAATGGTTGAG
This sequence comes from Hypsibius dujardini, assembly GCA_001579985.1. Lineage (NCBI taxonomy): Eukaryota > Metazoa > Tardigrada > Eutardigrada > Parachela > Hypsibiidae > Hypsibius > Hypsibius dujardini. The sequence goes on from LRSR01007108.1 coordinate 8,183, forward strand.
GTTCTATGGGGCTCCCAAAAATAGGGGTAAAATAGCCACTTCGAAAAGCAATTAAATTTGAATTGACACAATATGGAAAAATTATATTTCCATCCGGACGTTGAGTTCATTATACAGGCAATGGTGGCTCGAATTTGGGAAAAGAAAACGATGGTCGTACAATCGTCAGTCCTACGTACTCACACGCTCTGATGACTTCCGGTGGTAAACGGTCAGCATTCTCCAGCGTTTCATCCATCCACCAAGTGTGCATAAAGTATCGATCGGGCTGACCGAGCTCCCGTTGATATGAGGTGGTGGACCGTTGGACGGCGCGAACGCTCAGTTCGCAGAGGAACGCACGCTGGACGAAACAGTTTTCCGCCGTCACGACGAGCTTCGAGCCGACTCTCGTCAGTTGTGCACAGTCCAACCGCTGGTCGTCGGATTCCGTTATTTCAGTGAAGTTAACTATTTTTGACTGCAGCAGCAAACCTTCCGCTCGCGCAACCTCGGCCAAGGTATTCCGCCGGATAAGGGGCTCGTCCATGGGATCGCTGTAGACACTTTTGTGGACCCAATCATCCAACCCGATTTTGCTGGTGAGAGTTCCGAAAGACGCGGCGGGCTGTGGAGTGGGAGTGCGTGAGTCTGTTCGCTGCCAGTTGGTCCACCATTGGTGGACCTGCTGCTGCTGCTGTGGGTAGAAAGCAAGCGTGCCAATGTTCGCACCGTGTTTTCGACAAATCGCGTCGGCCTCGAACCAGGTCTTGGGCTCGGCGTAGACACGTTGACACACTGGGCGAGGTTGTAGCGACTCTGGGTCGCTGAAGAATTCGTATCCCGGTGGACACACTCCGTTCGGTGGGATCACTAAGACGGAATGATCGATCAAAAGGAAATCTATTCGTTATAATTGCCCTCATTCAAGTCGAATGAGAAATCTAGAGGCGTTTTCTCTCACTTAGGCATTTAAAGAGGTATTTTGCCAAGAAGTTTTCCGGAGGAATTCGGCAAACTCTTTAAAACTCGATTTATTTAATCCACAGTTGTAATTATAAGAATGTTAATTTCAATGAGCGTCTATCGAGTCGTAGTTTGATACGAAAAATGTCCTAAAAAATGTCATTTGAAATCGATGAGCTTAACTCCAAAATGTCACCGAAGAAATGCTCTCACGACTAAACGAACGAAATAAATTGTCTTCAAGTTATCATACCGGCACGAATGCGTTCCTAAAAGACCAAGAGAATTTTGTTTTCTGGTTTATATCAATTAAAAATCATTTCCCGTTATTAATAATACACTTGTCTCTCTAACTTGGCTGACTTTACGTCAAAGTCAGCTGTACGGTAGATGCGGTAGAAAATAAAAAGGGCCACTTACATCTGCATACGGTTTTACCCTCCGGCAACAGATGTGGATTCACTTCAAATTCCGGCTTGCAGCTACACAGCTTTACACCCGCGGGAGTGGTTTGACTGCACACGGTACTAGCGAGGTAGCGGCAGTCGTCGTTCAAAATACACTCCGCCCGATGCAGCGACACATTTTGAGCTTTCAAGAAAAGGCTTTTAAGAAAGGGCAATCAAGACTGACTTGGGACGATTTTTTATAGCGGGAACCCAGAATGTCTTCGCTTTATATTTTATTAATAGATCTAAAATTATCGGTCAGGATATGAACTTTTCTTAGCAGAATTTCAAAGTTGGAAAAAACGGGAAGACTCCATTTTCCCTGATTTTGGCTGTAAAACTTCAATTTTGGAAAATTTGAATTTAAAGAATTTTGACATTGGCTTTTTCAAAATTTAATTTAAAATCGATTGGCATTAGCAGAATCTTTTTTGAACGTCAGGGGGCGGAGTTACAGACCATTGTCGAGTCAGACCGGAAACTTAAGAATGATAGATAGTTCCAGACATCACGCATAGCTCCGCCCCCTGACATCCAAAAAGATTCTGATAGAGCCGAACGATTTGGAATTGATTATTGAAAGCGAAAATACCAAAATTCGTTAGATTAAATTATTCTGCAAAAATGAAGTTTTTACGGTCAAAATGAGGGAAAATGAAATTTTCCAGTATTTTCCCAACTTTGAAATTCTGCCGAAAAAAAAGTTCTCTCAGATCCTGACCGATAAAATTACTTTCAAAATGATCATAATTATAACTCTATTAAATAAATAGAAAGCAGAGACATTCTGGGTTCCCCCTCTGAAAATCGTCCCACGTGAGTACGAGGCGATCTCGGCGGCAAAAAATTATATCGCAATAATAATAATAATAATAATAATAATAAATAAAAAATGTCCCTACTTGGAATACACCGGAAGGTGTCGGGTATAATTGTCCCGTCTTCCGACCGTACGGGATTGTTCTCAAACAGCGGGTTGGTTTTGCAGCGACACAAACCACGACCGTCACTGTCCAACCGTGGATCGCCGGACTGCCCGTCCGGGCCCATACACTCCATGCCGGGATGGGAGCATTTAGCGTCCATCACCGCATTCGCTCCGTCATAGCACCATTCCGTGGCGTTGAACGAGTACCAGTCCGTGGCGTTGAACGGCTCCCCCTCGACCGAGTCGTCCGCTCGCACGTGCCCACACAACAAGCATACCTTTATTCAATAGCAAAATTGCATAAGTACATCCCTTGGTTAACTCACCGAAATGTAAGTGATCGGTTAAGTTAAATACTATTAAATAAATACTATAAATCGGTTAAATACTAACACGGGACACTAATGCAAAGTTTTGAAAAGTATGAAGAATGGCAATTACTAGTGCAACTTGTATCGAACAAAAGATCGTTAACTTGCCTTGTAATCAAAAACATCGTCTCATAATGGTTATCCCAAAGACTACATTATTACAGAAGCTAAAGATTCTTACCAAACATCCGCCCAAATATATAAACTTCATCGAGGGATGGACCTTGAGTCCAGCTGAAAGATATCTCTCCAATGTATAGGCACACACATACACACAGACACACACAGGCACACACAGGCACACACAGACACACAGACACACACACACAGACACACAGGCAGACACACAGGCAGACACACAGGCAGACACAGACACACACAGACACACAGACACACAGACACACAGATACACAGACACACAGATACACAGACACACAGATACACACGGACACAGCACGGCTAGGGCTACAAAATGTTCACAACAGTAAATAGAGGTGTTCATCTAGTAACAAGCCAAAAACGAAACCGCGGAAATACACCGTGTCTGTTATACAAGATTTAATGGATTCGCACCATGTAGGAGCTGTTCGGTTTTCTGTTTGCCACAAGGTACAGCTTTGCTTAGGTTACTTTGCGGGTCGTTGTTTGGATTTTGGCATGTCCTGTGGGACAAACCAAAATTAAACAATTTTCAAATTCCACCCTGGCGTTATTCCAATTAACGGCGCCCTGGAACAAAAATAAGAAGTCAGATGTGCCACACGGCTTGCCAAAACCGGAACAACGACCCACCAAGTAACTTCGACACAGCGGTATGCACTCGACATAGTTTACGGCCTGCCGTCATCCCGCGGAGCGTTCCGGTGCGTGATGAAGCTCCAACACACATGCAGCATAAATAAATAGCCATATGTGATCGTCATCTGTTCCGTCTGTCTACCGCATAAAAGTCAAGACAAACAATCATAAAGCCTTTACTGAGCGCTTTTACGGACTAAACTGCCCTTTGTCTCTCTCTCACTCGCTCACAGTTTTGTCATATAAATTTTGGCAGAACTGAGCAAAAAAAGGCTATCAACAATGTAATCACATCCATTCCTCTTCGAACTGTCAAGCAATGCGCACGTTTTCAGCGTGCCACATCGCAACCACTCCCGGAAGAGTTCGCGGCGAGCTGCGTGCCGTCCGCGACCGCAGCTTCTCCTCCGACTTGGACAGCTTAAACGCCGCTCCAGCCTCGAAGACAAAAGTCACAACTAACAAATTACTATCTATCTATCTATCTATCTATCTAAAAGTCTAACCTTTTTTAATTAAGGGAGCTCTGTTGTTTAATTAAACCCTTTGACAGTTTTAATTTTAAATTTTAAATTTACTCATACCGTAATTTGCACCGTTGCCGTAGCCGTTCGGTGTCCCCACGTAGATGATCGGCGCTGGTGTTTTGGTAGTAGTGGTTGTGGTCGTGGTCGGAGCAGCCGTCGTGGGCGGTGTGCCCACGATGACGTTGAAACCGCCGAAACCGGGGGCGTAAGGTCCAGAATAGGACGGATACTGATTATAGGAAGGATACTGCGGATAGGAAGGGTACTGGTTGTAGGAAGGGTACTGCGGATAGGACGGATACTGGTTATAGGAAGGGTACTGAGGATAGGACGGATACTGATTATAGGACGGATACTGGTTACAGGAAGGGTACTGCGGATAGGACGGATACTGAGGATAGGACGGATACTGGTTTTAGGAAGAGTACTGAGGATAGGACGGATAGGAGTTGTAGTTCGGTTCGTATGACGTGTAAGGGTTGAACGGAGGATAGTAGAAGATGGGCGCTGCTGTGGTTGTTGTTGTAGTTGTGCTTGGCGCTGCCGTCGTGGTCGGAGTACCCAAAATCACTTAAAAGCAAGTAACAATTTGAAAAATTGAATGTTTTTTGGCTTTCAGCTGCTTTGAAAATATTTTTGAGAGGTGTAAATTCTTAAGAAAAAACTCTCTTGAAATGTCTAATAACCGAAACACTTCTGCCATGAAATAAAAAATAAAAAAATGAACCGAAATACTTCGGCCATGAAAAAAAAGTTTAAAAAAACTGAATAAAAATTAAAAAACTCAAAACTAAAAAATTAAAAAATTAAAAAATTAAAAAAACTAAAAAACTTTTGTCGAATAAAACCGAAATACTTCTGTCCTGAAATTGAAAATAAAGCTGCTTTCTGTCCACGCAATGCGGATGATTTGAGACAAAAAGGAAGACAACTGAAAATTCCTCATAGATTTCCTGTAGCATTCTCAAACCGGTGACTGTTATCTTGATGTATAATTGAACCGTGGGGACGAACTGGATGAGAAAACATTGTTTCCGTACTAAAACCGCGATGAGGAACTAAATCGATTTATGAGTGCACCTTCAGATGGGAACTATTTTTCGCAGTAACCCAGACCAAATTCTCCCCAAACCCTGACGCGATTCCAAACGAAGATCATTCTAGTAAATTCTTGAAAACTTAGCGAGAGAAAGCAAACATCTTTGCATAATAAGAAATTCCACTTTTCTGCGACGTATGATGTCACAAGCATCGTTACGCCTTGGAAAAATCTCCCTCACGGTCTCACACGCGGAAATTTTAGTTTCATTTTCAAGTTCTTATAAATGTTCTTAGAATTCCATATTATT
>LRSR01007109.1:0-55076 GCA_001579985.1 Hypsibius dujardini
GTCTGTCTGTCTGTCTGTCTGTCTGCCTGTCTGCCTGTCCATTTATCTGTACGTCTGTCTGTCTGCCTGTCGGCCTGTGCATTTATCTGTACGTCTGTCTGTATGTATTTCTGCCTGTCTGTCTGTCTACCTGCCTGTATGTCTGTCTGTCTATCTGCCTGTCTGTTTGCTCCTTTTTTGATTAATTTGTCTGCCTCTCTCTTTGTTAGTTTTTCTGTCTCTCTGTCTGTCTCTCTGTCTGTCTCTCTGTCTCTCTGTCTCTCTGTCTCTCTATTTGTTTGTCCGCATTCGAAATATTTCACGTTTGAAACTTACAGGCAATGCTGACTGCAATTTCCGCTTCCCCCGCTCCCGCCGTGTTAATCTGAAACTTCTCAGCCCGTCCGACGCAGACACGCTCCAAACCACGGCCGGAGGCGGTTATCCGACTAGTATCAAAGACTTTACATTCCACTGGGCAGCCAGGGACCTACATAGACAAAACATACAAGGGTAATTACATGATAAAGAGTCCCATTTGTCATATTACGTTGTGCTTCAACGCATCAACTGAAATGTTTATCGCCAGTTATTTTTCAATAATAATAACTTGCGCCTCGTACCTGCTCTCCGTTAAACTTGACGTCGATAAAGTGCGGTTGAGCAACTTGTGGAGTGAAGGTGACGAGGACCTTCCCACCACCCAGGACATCCACCTTGTTGGGGACCCGACCGTTGTTGATGGAAATCTCCAGTTGTCCCTCCCCAGCCTTCATATAATTTCAACAATTTGGAATTAACATGATTATATATCATTCAGACATATAACTGAATGTCCGTCCTTACAAGTGAGGCGTCAACTGAAAAAGAAGAAAAACATGCTATGTATTGAAAATAATTGTATGAGCAGACAGAATGATGTATAATATATGTCGTCTCCTCACCGGTGAACTGGACAGGTAACCCGACGAGGGCATTGGATATCTTTGAGATCTTGACGGCGTTAGCGTCGAAGCCTTTGGTGATGAAGGGTGAACCGGTTATCACTTCATTATGGTAGGTCACTTCGATCGAGTGGGTACCTGCAAAAGACAGTCACGGCTTAATAAATTACAGGCATCTGACACAGCTGTCTGTGTCTGTGTGTCTGTGTGTCTGTGTGTCTGTGTGTCTGTATGTCTGTCTATCTGTCAGTCTGTCTGTTAGTCTGTCTGGCTGTTTCTATGCTGGTATGTCAACGTAATCGGCTTTAATGTACTAGTATATATATCTGTCAAGAGATGTTAAGAGTTGTTTCATCTCTGTTTGCCATTTGATTATTAAATCTGCAGAAATAGCTTACCGACTTCGGTGGAGGAGAATTCGCAGCGATATATGCCCGTTCGTAACTGTGTTGTGTGGGAGCTGATTGTCCGCATCGAGGGTGCTGCAGATGGGGAGAGAACGAACCGCGAAAGTCAATATGAGTTGCGTGAAAGAGGCAGCCAGCCAGTCAGCTGTCAAATCCCGTCGATCAACTAACTACTGCATAACTAATAGTCTCTGACCCAAGTGAGATATCACTCACTCATCACACACGCATTACTAACTGGGTAAGCATTCACGTTTCTCAATAGACACTTCATCAATGCCGAAAGTAGTCTCTATGGGACAAGTACTAGTATAGTCCTTATCTACACTTTTAAAACAAAAATGGGGAAAAACACATTTAATTCAATTTATTTTCTTTAAATGATATTTACAGGGTAATATAAAAGTATATTTGAAGTTGCATTAAATTGAAAATACTAAATTGTAATTCTCTGTTTGCCTTAATTTGAATATTTCTCAGCACTCCCTAATACAAAAATAGCGAGACGTACATTTAATGGCAACATTAAGATCGCCTGGTCCGACTTGACTGGCATTGATCTCGAATGCCACTGTCCGACCGATCTGAAACAATTTGGGGATATCCTTGACTTGGACATTTCGAGGATCCCAAATCTCCACGTCCCATGGACTGCCGGGTACGGTCTCCCCGTTGAAACGCATCTCCACCACGTGGGTCATTGCGTCCATCGGCGTGAAACTAGCCAGGAACCGTTGATTGCCCAGGGCCTTGACGTGACTAACGACCCGGCCACCGTTCACGAGGATTTCCAGGTTACCGCTTCCCGCTTGGCTTCCGTCAACTACAAAATAAAAGTCAATTATAATAACATTTAAACATAAATCACAATCTGTCTAGTAAAAAGTATTTTAAGATTACTGGCGAAAAGGAAATTGAAAGTTCCTCAAATTAAATCAAACGAAAAAGAAACAAGTAAAACGAAAGAAAATGTTAAAATATTCCATTAAAAAATAATTAGTGGCAATACTGTTGACTGTAACATTAAATAAAGTAAGACAAATGTGGAATTAAATGCACGTAAAAAATGTGACCACAAGAATGGAAAGGGTAAAGCCGTTTAGCGGCAAGTCAGATAATGAAGGCTAAGTATGCTAATCCGCCGTGCTGGTGTAGCGTATAATGGAGCGGGAGGCTAACGTACTCTCAAATTCAACAGGTTTCCCGACAAATCCGTTGGGTATGGGCGAGACACGGATCATTTTGGCGTCGTAGGCGAAACACTCGAACGGCGAGCCGCGGATGGCTTTCTCGAAAAATGAGATGTCAATGGAGTGCCGACCGACCTGCATAAAAAGGGTCAACTTTCAAGATGGGTTGCCTTCTCCAGGCAGGCAGCACACCATTATTCAATCAATCCATCCATTAGAATAAAGAGTAGGCAAGCTTACAGTCCAGTAGGAAGACAACAAGGCAAAAAGACAGACAGAGAAACAAATATACCAACCAGCAGGCGTTAAGGCAGACACAACAGATAAACAGATAGACAGACAAACAAACAGACATACACAGACAGAGACACAAACAGAGAGACAAAGATGAAAAAAATGTGTTACCTCTGTCGGAACGTAGACCGCATTGTATGAATTGGGCCCCTTATCCTGAATTTGCACGGGCACCGCGCGTCCTGACGGTCCCGTCACTCGAACTTGCAGGTCTTTGGAGGTGGCCCCTTTGGTATTGATGGCGAAGAAAGCCTGCTTGTTGACAGGCACCAACTTCAACCCTTCACCACTGGCCGACACCGTGCTCGTGTCAAATATTTCAATTGTAAACGGCGAACCTAGATTTAACAAACACTAAATTATTATCAACTCGCAACTCTTGACCGTCAATTAACTTTAAGATCAACAGAAAAAGATCAAAAGAAATAGGTCAAACTTCTTTAACAAGAAATTTTCCCAGGATTCGACAGATTCTCGCACCAGAAGTGTATTGAAAGTGTCTGTCTATTTGTTTGTCTGTATCTGCTTGTCTGTCTGTCTGTCTGTTTGTCTGTTTGTCTCTCTGTCTATGCGTGAATCTTCCTCGGTGTGTGTGTATTTTTTGTCCTGCGTGTGTGAATATCCCGCCTAGTAATGAGTCAACAAATCACCAACCTCGGACTTCGACTCCGTTGAAATAGACATGAATGGTATAAAGTCCCGGGCCGTGCGGTGTGAACGTCACCTTAAAGAGCCCATTGCCCAGTGTGTTGATCTTGGCCGGCACACTCCTGCCCTGGTAGAATATCTCGACGGTGGCCTCCCCCTGGCCGGCCCGGCTCGTATCCACGGCGAAATCCATATCCTGCCCGACCACGCCGACATCGAGGCCGGACACTTTGACCTGATTGGGGTCGAAGACGTTGCAGGTGAATGGGGATCCCTTGATATGAGTACCGTCAAACAGTATTCCCACGTTCCATTCCCCTGTGGGCATTTAAAAAGCAATGATAATCATCAACAGGAAGAAGATTTAATAGAGCGTGCAAGAGAGAGCGACGATGGGGACGAGAGTCAAGGTGAAAGCTCGCTCGCTTGAGTTGACAGTCAACAACAGAGTCCGCTCGATGCTCTACCGCTCTCTCTGACAATTGAAAGAGTTTCCGAAAAAATGATAAGAGCCCCACACTCCACTCAACATATACAACTGAACAGACAATCTCTTCCACGGACGGTTGTGATGCACTCAGACCCCCTTCGCTTTCAATCTGTACGTACAAGCCGTAAACAGACGACACAGAGATAGGTAACAGGCAAGACAGACACGCCCCTTCCTTTTCAAATTCATTCATAGAAAGACTTTTACATTTCATACAGGGACTAAGTTAAGATTCCGCCCACCCCCTTCGATTAGATGTACATTCTACAACCAAAGCAGGCTGGCAATAACACAAATTCTGACGAGTACAGACAGACAGGAACTCAAACGCAGGAAGAGACAGACAGATAGACAGACAAATAAAAAGATAGGCAAGCAGACAAACAGATAAACAGACAGAGAGAGAGAGAGACAAACAAACAGACACATAGACACACACACACAGCCAAATAGATTCTTAAAAAATCAGACAGCGAAAGAGGCAGATCTGTTAAGAAAGAAACGGGCAGTCTGACTAGTTGTTTACTAGATTTATTGCAGGCATGACACTCACCAATCTCGTCTGGCTGAAACTTTGCGCTGTATCCGCCGTTCTGTTCGGTAACCGGGCATTTCATGAGTCTTCCACTGGGCGCACGGGCTTCAACAACAAGCTCGCCTTTGCCCGCCCCTTTGGCATCAACCTGTTGGCGAGAGAAGAATAAAAGAATAAGCGAGAAGATTTAAGTCAAAAGTCACAGCGGCAGACTCAATGAGAGATGGACAGATCAGCTTGACTTCTTTTTGAGGCAAATAAAATGGATAAACGGATGGATATAGGCAATCACTTTTGACTGAACTAAAGATGGGTGGGGAGATGAATGGGGAAAGAATTGAGCAGTGTGAAGAGAAGAGAGCTGGCTAATAAACTGCCAGACTGACAAATTTCTCTCTCCACCACACACACATCTCTTCTCATTGAGGCTTCCGGTTAGGTAAGAGACCGCACGATCACTGCATCATTTCACGCGAAGCGCATTTTTCAAATCATCTCACATTCCATCTTCCATTAAAATTGACGCAGAAAAGAAGAAAGTTAACTTCAAAAACGGCTGATTGACTTCTCAAGAGGTCTAGAGGGAAGCTCAACTAACAATTATTTCCTAACAGCGAAAAAGAATTGCATTACAAATGTAGAAGAGGGTTAGTCGCAAAATAAAACGCTGCAACATTTTCAATTTTGCATTGATGATTATTAATTCTAAACTAATTTAAGAACAGATTGCGTCTACAAAATGTCTCTTCCATATCCCGAAGTCAGCTTTTTAATGGAATCTCTTTCGGAAAAGCGTCTCCCCATCCCAAATTTCTTATGATTCAACCAAATGAGTTGCAGTTGCGCTACAAACTGGACTTTGTGTAGGAGGTAAAACTTTAAATTCGGCTAACGTCCAAATTGCTTTTAATTGGGCTAAGTGGGGGAAGCAGGGGGCGCAAGTGTCGCACTTTTCACTGCCATGACTGAGCTGAAGCTGCGAGTGGCGCCTCTACCGCCTCAATCCCGTCTCTTTTACAGCAAAAATGTTCCTTCTTTTTTCAAAAGAGTCGTCTGAACTCTCCAAAAGTATTCCTGCCTCTCTCTCAAATTCCTCTTTTTGGCAAAATTTTCTTTAACTTTATCAAAGTTTCAACGTCTGTGCCAAGACACCGACACTGAGAGAGCATAGAACGCAAAAAGCTAGCCGAATTAAAAGCGATTTTGCCTGTCAGCCGAATTAAAAGTTTTACCTCGTACTATTTCTAAACCAAACATTTTCTAATCTCAATTTCAGCAAAAAATTTAAGTTTACAGGTAACTGGAATCATCCGAGTTTCGTTCTTCGTGAATCGCTCTTTTCGATTTATGAATGCGCCAAATTGCAGGTATTGTCTGAAAGGAATCGGGGCAAGAAGTTTCAGACATATACCTGCATGTCGACGGTCTGGCCCAGCGCAACCGGCTTGTGGATGCCGGCAAATTTGACCTTGGAGATGTCGGGATGGACACGAACTTTCCTTGGGCATTCCCTAATCAGTTCGCCCTCGCAATAGATGAAGAGTTCGTGAGGTCCCGTTGCTGTCGCTTGATAAGTAGCACTAAATGACCACAATTTTCACGTCAGTTTTGAAAAAAATTGAAAGGGGATGAAGCATGGGATGAGGGACGACAGAAACGCCAAGTAATTGTTTCAAATTTAAAGACAGTGTCTGTCTGAAACTAACCTGCCGCCATTCTCCCCCAATTTAAGCTTAACCGGGATAGTACCACTGGGTCCTCTTAATTCTGCCCGGATAGTGGACGGATCGACGTCGTCGATGAATTGAATTTGAAAGTGTGCCTGAAAAATGACAAAATAATTGAGGTTATACGTAAACGTTTGCTTATGTGTCTCAGTTTGTTTGTTTTTTCTTTGTCTACCTGTCTCCTATCAGTCTTCTAACTGAATCTGTTTGTCAGTCTGTTTGTCTGATTGTCTGTCTGCCTGCTGCCTGTTTTTCTATCTGTCTGTCTGCATGCCTGCCTCTCTTTCTCTCTGTCTGTGTGTCATCTGTCGTCTGCCTGCCTGCCTGTTTGTCTGAGTGATAGACATACCGGTTTGTTGATATAAGCTGTGTGCAAGCCTTCGCCAGACACTTTGATTTTCTCGCCTCCCTTGCGGATGGGCAGCGGACTAACACTCTGGAACCAAGCCGCGTAGGCCATCGTGCCCAAGTGTTCCTCAACGGCTTCCGCCATCTGCTTCGGTGTCAGGATCGGTTCGACTCCCAACTCTCGTCCACCCTTAAAGCCTAAACATCAACACACATCGAATGATGTCACTTGTCAATTCCAATCGGAATGGCAAATAAAACACAAGCGATGAGAATAGCCCATACCTCTTTGTAGATTGTCCTCCCAGTTGTAGCGATCGTAGGTTTGTGTGGTGTAGCCGGGCACGGTTGCACCGAGCGACTTGACTAAAGCACCCACCACGCGACCGTCGTTCCAGTCCATCTGCAACGTTCGCAAGCAAAATTCATCACCCGTATCACACTCGAACAAACGAGATAAACAGTAAGTGCTCAAAACAGTCACATAAAGTATAAAGGCAGTGAGACAATTAGACAACTAAAGAAAACGGACAAGCAGTTAGACTAATATCAAAGACAGACATGCAGGAACAAGGATAAATAACTTGACAGGCAGACTAAGAGACAGACATACAGACAGTCATACAGACAAAACCAGAAGAATGGATAAGCGGACAGGCAAATAGAGAGACAGTCATATAGACAGACAAACATGCAGACAGACAGACAGACAGACAGACAGATAGACGGGCACGACAAGTGTTACCGTGAAGTTTTCCACATTTTCGTCGGGTATCTGGCCTCTGACCCATCGCAGAGTAGCCTTGTAGCCAGGACTGGTGGGGCTGTTCATGAAATACGAGAGGTACGTCATGCCGGACAGTTCGTCCAAATCGGGACTGGACAAATCTTCCGGTGAAATGAGCATTGGGATGCCGAATTCGCGTTCGGCCACTTCCATGGCACGACGACAGTTTTCTACGCGATTGCTTCTGTCCATGGTCCGCCAGTTCGGGAAGAGGCCCGGCTTACAGTACTCCAAGATACCGCTACAAAGAGAGAAATACTTTAAATCATGAACCTAAAGATCCATCATAGTGATTGATTGATGTATTTGGGATAAGAGTTAAAAGCTTAGGTCAGTTTAATTCACCGCATCAAAGTGGGTGATTGATTGATGAATTTACAATAGATGAATCGAAATTGGTCGCTGTTGATTTAGCTAATCGATGGATTGATTGATTGGTTTGACTTACGAGAGTGCCACGCCGTCATTCCAATCTCTTGTGAAGTTCTTGATCTTCATGTCGCGCAGCGCGGCTTGCAGCCATGCCAGCATAAGCTTTTTTGGTGGAAGATTGGTCTTTCCAATTTGATAACGCAGAATGAGTGTCCATACCAAGCCGAGGATGAGCTTCAAATTTCCCTCCACCAAATCTTGGTTGCCTGTAAAACAAACAGCCACACATCACACTCCATCTTTTTTGGAAGGTTTTCCCACAAAATATGCACTTTTAAAATACGTTTAAGTTGCATAAAATACAAAGAATCAGCATAAAACTTTGTCAATCCATGCGAGTTTGGGACCGACATATTATGGACTGACTTATTCCAGGATCTCCCGTGCCTGTGTTTGACGTAATGATATATTATGTGTTCAATCGAGCGATCAATCAACAGTATCCCATAGCTGCCCAATGGCCATTCATTTTGTGCGAGTGAAAGAAAAGCCCAACCCCCAAATGGCTGAAACGCCGCGTTTAGACCAAATAATTTTCTTCATTTTGAGGTGTTTAACTACAAATTTTATTTTCTGAAAATGAAGCCAAAAGTGAGTAGTAAGAGTAAAGACTAACGGTTCATGCACACACACTGATGGATGATAATTCGGCGGACCTGAAGGACTAGGCGCGCCGGCGCGGTGCGGTGCGGTCATTCGCCCTTTGTAAACGATCATTTACCGCGGTGAATCGCCGTTTCACCGGTCCTTTTCACCGTTTCACCCTCATAAACCGAGCACAGCCAAGGGTTTTCGATTGATTCCCGAATTCTAGGCTATGTCCGGTTGACTAGGGTAAAACGGCGAGTCACCGCGACGAATGACCGTTTGAAAAGGATCAAACACCGCACCGCACTGTTAACCCTTTGAAGGATCAACGGAAGGCAACTTAGGCAAGGAACTTAATCCAACCAACTCTGGCTAAACTGGACCTTTCTAGTTTTACATTTACGGTCTATGTCGTCAAACTAAAAAGACTACGAAAAGTTGGGCAGATCCAAGATCACTTGTTACTGTATAATGAACGTTTGGCTGGATTTATATTACTTATTCTTGGCCGGTTGGTTTCATGGTTTCAACCATTGTACGGTTTGGCGACCCAGTAGAAAGCAAGGTCAAAGCATTTAACCTGACCAACCGTTTTAATCAATAAACGCGTAGAAAGTATCGGCACATAATCAGCATTTTAGCTGCTTCTGTTGCAGCCTAAAGAAATAGCATTCTCTTGTGAATCGTACTGCTCTTACGCATAACGAATTACATTAGACTGTTCAATTTTAGTGTCTGCTCTTTGGCTCGCAGGTAACACTCAATTGCGTGTGAGGGTTCCAGCTGATGAGTCATAGCTACACAGCGTCTACAGTACCGTACAACTTATTACAAGCCGACTCTAGAAAAGCATACAATTATATCACCCTCCTCCCGTGTGCAGTAATTCCTCGGACAAATTTGTTTTACGACGGAAATAGTCCTTCCCTTGTGTTGTGTGTGTGTGTGTGTTTGTGTGTGTGCTGGACCAATTTAGCGTTGAGAGAACGCACGCCGCCATGAAACCAACCGGCCAGGTATAAGTCAAATAAATCCAGCCAGACGTTCATTACAAGTGACATATAATGCGCATTTACTGTCTCCAGTTCTCGATCCCTGCTGGGCTGTAGTCGTTTACAGAAAAAACACTGTCCTACTCTATATGTTTGTGTTTTTTGTCGCGCGTCAAACCAGCGCCTAGAGAAGAAATGACCCTGACGGGACACTTGCAGTTTTAGCTATTATTGTCTTTAATATATTTCCTTTATTTACATTCCTTTTCTTTACATGTCCGTTCTCGCTTAAAATGTTTCATTTAAATTTGAATACATTACATACTGTGCTGTAGTTATGGTTAATTAAGGCCACCACCGCTGGGCACTTGAGTGCGGGAGTAATAATTGTAATAAATAATAAATTCCATACACAAGAAACGTCTGTCTATTTCTTGGCAAATTCCTTTTCTCGCTCTGCTAAAGGTAGGCCGTGGTGAAACGAAAAAGCAGCACACATTGCCCATAAAAGTAAATTATAGGCCACCGGAAAGACACGCGAAACCTTGAACCATTGAAGCGCGCAACAGTCAGGACATTAACCTTAAACATACATACCCTTTTCTTGCACGATTTACACCTTTATCTTCCTCAAATCAGAATTTTCTCATTTAAATAAAGTTGTTGTGACAAAGAAGAATTAATAGCCAACTGCCATAGTTTGCCTTAGGATCGGAGACTGGAGTTATAAAATCAACGTTTTATCTGGACTAAATTAAAATAAACGCTTAGCAGTATTTATTCAACTGAAAAATAAACTCCTCAGTCTCTCCATATCCTACATTCTGGGTGTAGCGTTCAATCTTATCTTTTCGTTTTATTATTTTGCAATAAATAAAAGTTATATTAATCAGTCAAACATATGAGCATGTATCGTAAGAAAGTGGAAGAAAGTATCAAAAGGTAATTTACCGATTATGTTGTTTCAAAAAAGCCTACGCACAAATATAATTAAAAGTCAAATAATATAACAATTGAGTTACGTCGTTAAGGCTTTATAGCTGATTCCTCACGTGTCTGTGAATAATTTTCGTTGTGAATCGGTATTTTCAAATTAAATTCACCACAATTTATCCTACAAAGAATGATTTGATCGCGCAGTTAGCAGGCCGCCCAGCTTGGGGCTAAGCGGTCTGTTTCTTTTCAATTATAAAGACCGGTTACACACCATTCCTTTCTAAATGAAACTCTCTCAAAAGCTTCCGTGATCAACGCATAAATTAGCTGACGTCGTCGTCGGCGTGCGATTTATTCGCGAATAGTAAACTGTGTGGTCGGAAGCAATAAATAAAAGGTCTACATACATTACAACAGACCACCGGCAATCTCCAGGGGCTGGCTGTTAATACTTGACGCTTCATTTTGATTAAACAAAAAACCACACGTAATCAAGTAGACATCTCCTCTTGATGATATATATCGACGTGGGCTGACTAAGAAGAGAAGTTGTCAGTTGCGCAATGCCAGCATTTAAGTCTCAAGAGGACAAAAAATAAAACCTCAAGTCAAATTTGATGACTTATCCGCCATCTTCATAAATATATATATATACCGCCTCTCTGGCTTTTCTTTTGCCTTCCTTCCTTCCCCTTGGTCTTTTCAAGTGCCCCAATTCAGCAGAAAAAGAAAACGTAATCCTTTGAGCGAGCTAAACGCTTCTGCGACTCAACTCATCTCTCTCATCAAACAAACGGCCTAAATCTCTTATATTCATATTATTATTTTCACTTAATCTATTCAAAAGGAAAATTGAAAGCGTATGCTTTAAATATTTGTGTTAACGCAACCGTCAATTATATTGTGATTGAAAACACGATTCAGGGACACGTACGTACCGATATTGACCAGTTTGATGTTGTCGTCCATGATGGCGTTGAGGGCGAGCTGGACATTTTCCAGCATTTGATGCTGGTTTACTGGGTTCTGGAATGCCTTGCCGATGCGCCGGCCTTGAAGGACTTCGATTAGGGCGATGAGGTTGAGGCCATCTTGAAAGTCCGTCTGTAGGTTCTCCACACGCTTTCCCACCGACTTGAGCTGTTCGTTGACCCAGTTGGTGAAGGTCTTCTGCTGGATTTGCACCTAAACAGCAAACACAACCGCGGCTAATGTTTCCGGTTCCCCATATTAACGTAGATATGGCATACATCATTAGGCACTAAAGCATATCTCTGTAGGTAAAGACACGAACACAGACACCGACAATACTCTAGTTAGATGAAGACGCAGACCCAAATATATACAATGACAGAGACAGAGACAGAGACACAGACACAAACAAAGACAAAGACACAGACACAGACACAGACACAGACACAGACACAGACACAGACACAGACACAGACACAGACATAGGGTCAGACACAGATAGACTATCTTACCCATCGCTGGTCATCATCCTTGATGCCCATCGGAGCGGCAGCATGGCCCTCTCGGGAACGCGCCCGATTGGAGGCCAAAAAGCCACTGCGCTCCCCAGACAGCGGACTACTAGCCTGCCTGGTCAACCGACCTGGACTGCTTCCGCTCGCCACCGAAGCCATTCTTCTTCGTCGTTTCTGTGCAAATAAACAGAGCAACAACTCAGCTTTTTTCACATCATGCCCCAAACACACACGCTTCGCTCAATGCATGTGTCATCTCCATTGTCCAAGACAGAAACACCATCCCAAGCCGAATCGTCCAAGGAGAGAGCTCAATCGCTTACCGTTCACCACTCAACAAACACAGTCGCTGGAATGGACCAAAGCTGTCGCAATCTATTCCACGGACATCATTGCGGGATTTATCCAAGAATAATCCAACCGACCAAATATTATCCAATTTTTGGGACGATAAATCCCAAGAGGATTATATCAATCCACACGCACAGCTGTAGGTGGATCCCGGTGTTCGTAATCCATAAAAGGAACAAACGTTCCCGAAAGCCAACCAACGGGATTTTCAACAGGTGCTTCGTCCAGAATGGTGATGAAAAAAATAACGGAAAAGAAAAGAGAGACACACTAATAACTGGATTGAAAAGAGAGTGAGAGAGTTTGTCTAGCTGTAATCGACTCTCGAGGGTCTCTCTCTTTCTCTCTCTCTACCGACGAAGCAGTTGCAACACCACGAGGTATGTACTACGGTACTAGCAACACGCTCGGATGGATGTGGACGGATATGGAGCGGCCTCAACTCAACGATTGGTCAGCAAAGAGAGTGAGAGCTTGTGTTAGGTACTCTCCAGTCGCGACGCGGGGTACCGAAGCGCAGTGGCAACTAAACTCTACCTTCACTTCAGTCCGTCAAACACTCACTATATACTAGGCCTGTTATTATTGCCGCCGCATAGAAAAAGTGGAGCGGCAGAACGGCGGGCGGCTAATTCACAGGTGAGATGGAGTGTGCTGTAGCTCGTCGTCATCTCTCAACTTGGTGAATTGAAGACTTTTTCAACGACGACGACGTCCATCTGAACTCTACATCGGCCATTACGACGCTTTTTTCGCGCTTTCTCTTTCCCTCTCTCTCTCAAGTCAGGCAAAAAAACCGGTTTGATCGCGTGGCGCTGGGAGGGATGATGGTGATGATGATGCTACGGATGGATGGGATGGAAGGTGGCTCCATCATCACACCACACATCGCACCGATGATCGGAGGAGCAAACTTTTTCCGCCATCACTCTCGTTTAATTGACCATTTTCAAGTGCTCACGCGCCAGCATTACGAATTACGCATTACGCGCACACGGCCACAATCTAATCTGCCTTACATTACTCAATTAGTATTTTAAATTGTGCCGCAATTAAACCATTGGTTTTACACAAATTGATGGCCTTTCATTTTTTATTTCATTTATTTCACATACAACTTGAGGTGAAACGTAGACCAAGGGTTTTACTAATCTTAAGATATAAAAAGTAACATCCAAAGATCTTTAATTTACTTGCAAATTCTTGCAAATTTTGGAGTTGATTTTAAACTGGTTTCTTAATAAAGTTGATGAAAAACTTCGCAAATAACTATTTTTTTGCAAATAAATTTTATCGTTGTTTTTTACGACCTTTAAATTGTAACGTCTACTGTGGCCAATGTTATATAAAACAAACACTTTTTCCAGTATCCTGAAGAGCTGATTTATGGAGAAATTTGTGGGCGGATAATTTAGTGATTATATTGGGTATTGAGTGATGAGAGGGAGGACTGGGATTATAGCGCAAAAGATGGCGATTACGCAGGCAGCAATCTCCGGGCGGCGATTTAAAAAGCGCAGGGTTTCTCTTCTTCTTGAGAGATGTTGTGCAGTGCCTGCCTGGCCGTTAAGTGTCAGTCGGCGTATCGGTAATCGACGACGACGGTGTGCACGTAATCGTATAAATAAAGGGCTGACCCTGCATTTTATTCTTTTATGCCGCCAAATTTACATACACTAATAAAAATATGCCCGTGATTCATTCGCGTTTGCAAAGAGTCTGCTGTTCCGGTTACGTTGAGTTTAGTCTGCAGAGCCCACTGGCGGTGAGTGAATCATCCGTTAAAGTGTGGGTGACCAATTAAGCAGTCAAAATATATTGGCTCAATAACAATTTAACGTCACCCTTTCAATTCTCCCACATGATGCAAAGTCCATATTTGCGCGGAGTAAGATTCCGTCTATGAGAAAACGTACCAACCGTATTTATCATCATTTCATTTTTGATGAAAAGAAGTTTGAATTGGCACAAGTTTCATGTATTGTACTTATCTCACTGACCACTGCTTGATAATGTCAAAAACATCCCCTCCCCCTTGGTTCAATTAAGTTGTTGACTAACATTTCACTCCCTGGGCTGGTTGAGATACTCATATTGCTACACCGCAGGAGAATGTCACATTTGTTGTCATCCTCACTCCACAATTTGTAATGCCAAAAGTGTTGAAAAGTATAAGTAACAAATATATTTGTTATGCGAGTACTCGTGCCGTTTACTGCCCAAAAGGCAAAATACTGGCGGTTTCCATCCATCTACCGATCGATCGATCATGTCAACTTGTGTTTTCGTAGTTAATTCCTAACATTTTTTGTTGCTAATTGATTTTCCTTATCTACCACCTTGGGACGTCTTGTGACAAAGGGTCGAAAGATCCAACCAACTAAATAACCCGCAGAACAATCACAGTCCGAGATGAATTATAAAAAGACTGTCAATGCCAAATTTATGATCAGTTGTACCGTTGCACCTAGACTTTTAAAGAAGAACTTCTTTCCCCCTTTTGCCAAAGATGGATTCACCGGATCACTCTCGAGAGAACGTGGACCCCGGCCTCGATGGCCAGGTGGTGCGGTACCCGATTCCGGCAGTTATCCCACCCGTCTACACTGTGGGTTATCATCATGCCGATTATCTGTACGTATCAGATGCTTTTTTATTATAAATTACGGCGCGAATATCGCAGTATAATTATTATTGCCTTTTACAGGAAACGCTATAAAGAATGCCTCGTGAGGTATCCCATGTATCTCACCTTGAAGGAAGTACAAAAGTTCCAAGCGTCACCGCTGGACATTGTGGTCTGTTCGCAGCCCCGGACTGGTACATATTATTACCCTTTTGTGATACCCGCTCTGACTCATTTCTCACAACAAATGGGGCGGGTTAAATTGAGTGACGAGACGATTAAACTTCTCTTGGGAATTTGAGGACACGCTTTCTGCGCCACTCTGTTAGTGCCGCCTTGAAGCACTGTCAAATTTCTAATGCGAGCAATTACCCTTTTCAAATTATTTTAAGAGTGAAAATATTATAGAAATATTTAGCTGAACTTAATATGGCTTTGTTCTCTTGCGAAATGAAGTTGTTTCTGTGATCCCTGACTGAAGGAGTAGTGTAATACGGCCCTGACTTGAAATGCTTTATGCTTCTCCAAACGGTATCATAATTGGGGGTATACATCTCTTACATACATCTATCTGTTTGTTCATAACATCATTTACGTAAAATCTGCTTAACAAAACAATTAAAATCCACAAGTTCTTTTCCATTCCCAGCACGTCGGAACGGACTATAAAAAATGCCAATAATATTGGTTAACCTCAATGCTACACTCTTTAATAATATTTTATTGCAGTGACTAAAAAGTGTAATAAGCTGCTTTGTTATTTGTTGCCGTAATTCGGTAATTCGGGAAGTGTTTTTTTGGAAGGGGCCGGTACGTAGAGTTTGCTGGCTTTGCATGTAATTAGCGCTGCAATAAGGTCACAGCAAATCAGATCTGCACACTTTGATGATGTTTTTGCTTTGTACTTTGCAATTGTGCAGTTGTGCATAAAATTATGATGAATCTACTGTTAATTGGGTGCAATTTTGTTTTCGGTAAGGTGCCCTTGGGACCTTGTGTTTACTAATGCAGGTTACCCTACTCTACTGCTTCAAATTCCCACGCACCGCAAATATTATTATAATTTATTATCATTGTCACTTTCACTCTGGGTTTCCGCAACCTTGGGGGAACATTTTTATCCTGCTCCGCCAAAGAGAAAGATGCTCAACAAAGAACGAAATAGCTTCCCTCTTTTTTCTAAAATGTATGATTAAATATTGTTTGTGACATGACTCGATCTAGGGACTACATGGCTGAGCTCCATCATCACGGGCATCTTGGCCGAAGGCGATCGGAGCGTCTATCGCGACGGCGTCCCCATGTCGACAAGATGGAATTTTTTGTGCTACTGCGACCCGCTGCAACCGGAAGAGCGATGGCCGGTCAACCTCTTGAGAAAGATGCCACCTGGGCGCAACATCTACACCCATCTGTCGTATGACGCCTTGCCCTCTAGCCTTGCTCAAGGTGGTGCAAAGGTCAATCAATTAAACATTGATACACTGTATTGTTGTTACATATTAAAGAAAAAAACTTTTCTTTTGCTTATATACAGAAAGTGTACATTTATCGAAATCCCAAAGACACTGTCGTCGCCACCTACTACCATCTTGTCCACCAACCTCGAGTTCAGTTTAAGGGAGATCTTATGGATGTGGTGGAGAGCTTCGTCAACGACAGCCAAGCATTTGGTCCATATTTTCTGCACTTGGCCAGTTACTGGAAGCGTCGAGGTCAAGATCCAAACATATTCATCTGCTCATTTGAGGACTTGAAAAACGTACGGTCCTTACTTATGTAACGATTAACTGTCCTCAGACAGTTTCACTATCTCTGCCCCCCCCCAATCTCGCTATATTTATTTTAAGCCTATCTGTCTGACTGTCTGTCTGTCTGTCTGTCTGCTTCTCAGTCTACCTGCTTCTCTACTTTTCTGTCTGCTTATTATGACACTAAGATGAGGCAATTTTTGCTCGTAGGATTTTAAACCTACAGTGGCTCGCTTGGCAAAGTACTTGGGTAAGAACCTGTCGCCCGAACAGATTGGCGTCATACATCGGGAAACGGACTTCAAGGCCGCTCAAGCCAACCCAGCTTTGAATAAGATTGAGAGGCACGTAGAGGGGATATTCGACTTCAACAAGCACCCCTTCGTTCGAAATGGTATTGTTGCAGAGTTTTTCTAGAAAAGGATCCGCTTTTAAATGTTCCTTCCATTAGGTTCCATTGGGCAGTGGAAGAAGGAATTTACGCCTGCGATGAACAGCAAAATGGACTCTTGGATCGAGCGTAAGATGATAGAGCATCCCGAATTGCGCGGCATGAAATTTGTTTATGAATAATCTCCCTAGAATGAAGCACAACCAAGCTAAGTATGCATTGGCCAATTTTTTCTTTGGCTTTGGAGAATAAATTGAGTTCACAAATATGTTTAAAAAAATGACAGTACTTGAACATTCCCATGGACACTATTTTCGAGCAGTGTCTGTCCAGAATCTGGAAAGAGCACTAACAAATTAGACTGTAAAAATGAGATGAAAATGCGATTGCTGCTTTTATTAAGAAGAACGCAGGTCAGACAGAAGTGAGTCCTGGTTGTCCGAATGTCATTGCATGCTCCAATTACGTTGACAAGAGTTCAATTTGTGCTATAGGAGCAGGAATTGAGACCTTGATTGATTGGCAGCCGACGTTCCGTTAAGTGGAGATTGTCCAACCTCCACCAGGTTTGTCGGTCAGCCAAATGTTCTCGCGAGAATCTGCGCAAGTTTGCTTGATATTAACCTGCATAATAATTTGACTTATGCCTATAGTACTTGTACCTAGCGTAGCAAATGTAGCAAAAGACTGCCAGACAAAGGCAAGTAATAACGAAGATTGTCGGCAGGATTGCTCGTAATAATACATCTGAAAGTAATAAATAAAATAAAATATTTTGCCGAAAAGAGGTTTAGGCTGAAGCAGAAACGATTCCTACCTGAACGGCATCTCCAAGAAAGTCCCGAGTACCCGCAGACGGGTTCATTGGGGACCGGCCATTGCTTCCCTTCCACCCAGGAAATGTTTCGAAGAAGACGCAAAAAGCCAACTGCATCGGGTGGTTGCAAAAGGAACGGCTGAAATAATAATGATATTGCTCCATGTCATTTGTTATAAGTGCTGATCCATGTAGAGTACCTGGAAGGTATTGGCACTTGGGTCCCAGTGGGACAGCGTCAGGCCGACAATCCGTTCCCCAGCTTCGTCCAAACTCACCTCGCCAAATTCAGTGGAGAAGGTTTGATTCATAAACATTTCTGCTAGATTCACTCCACTATGAAGGCGTGAAGAACCGTACAAGGTGTAGGAGCGATTGAGTACCTAGTCAGGTATGCATTTACTTCAACTATTTTTACGCAAGCAAAATTGCTTTTGCCTTTTAGTTAAATCAAATCTGTAAAATTATTTTCACTCAAGGGGAAAAGTAGTTTGATTCAGTTGAACCGAAACTACTTTTGCTTCAACTAAAACTACTTTTGTTGTTAAAAGAAACATTGTATGTAGTGATTATCAAAATATAAAGTCTTTTTTTCCAAAGGAATCAATTACAGTGTATTGCTACTGCATGTTTGGTAAATACCTCTGCTGTTAAGCTGATGGTCAGGTAGGCAGATATGAAGTTTTGCACAGGCTGCAATAATGAATTACCTAATCAAAAAGGTTTATCATTGCCTTTACCGTAGAAAACCTCCTACAAAACCTGGTCTGCCAAGGGTAGTGACATGTTGTAGTCCAACAAGGAGAGTCGCGAAATTTCGCTTGCTGAAAGAGTGCTATTATTGGTGAGACTTTCGTTGAAATCGACCGGTCGAATCACCAACAGCGATGCAAAGGCTTCACGAGCGTCCTTTAATCAATGGTATAGGTAGTTACTCGATGGTCAAACAGGCACTATTCAACTTGTACCTCGTCCTTCTCATCCCGGTATCGCCAATCCATCAGGCCATAGAAGGGTGTATAGATAAAGTTTTCCATGGCGATATACACCTACAGTAGACATACGAAGGAAAGGGTGGAAACCACGGGTGGTAGGAGACTCCGTTGCGCATGTGTAATTGACCTGAAAGGTTCAACCAAGGAAATAGCAATAAACACAATGCTCAATGAATTTGAATTATTCCTACCTTAATCAAGTAATGTTTAAAGTGTTTATGCATATTTGTAAATAATATCAATAATTGCTATGGGAAATAACATTTAAAATGATTGTGTAAAAAGTACACAAGTTTTAAAAGGGGCAAAATGGTATAAAGATTGTATCCCCCATCCATTACATAAGCTGTTTTTTCCAGCATTTCATTGTGTGATTTTATGCATCCTCTCTGCCCGAAAACAGCAAAGGTTTTTCAGGCCTCTTTGGAAATCTAGTAAATACTCCTTCCATGCCAATAATAAATAATACAACCACTTCATTCGAAACTCTCTAGCCCATACATCCTTCAATATTTTCATCTTTGTAAGGTTTTTTCGAAAACATTCAAATAATCTAAAGTTGCAATTTCTTTGGAAAGAAAGTGAAAGACATAGTGGGCCTTTTAGAGCTTGAAAGTGAGGGTTACTCCAACTGTGTAACCAGTATGTCCAGTATGTTGGACATACTCCAACCAGTAGGATCTGTGACCAACTGGAACAGCACAATTGTATGATCCTTTTTTTATCGGAAGCTCGATGGTTATCGTAAATATTATTGCTAACAGTAGTTTTGCGTGACTTTCAATCCACCGCGACTATTAATGGATTTAATTACTGTCGGATGATCTGGGCAGTCGAAATTTCCAATGAAAAATTGGGGGAATGCTGAAAGTAGCATACCATATTGACTAGCAGTGTAGTAGACAGCCGGTATGACGATCTTAAATTCTATTTCGGACATGAGTGCATAACAAATGGACTAAACGCAGATCGGTGATGTATTGAATAATTCATCAGGCAACTTACACTAATGTTTATATCTTTACGCACATACCTTACGTAATCCCCATTGGTCATGTTATATTTATAGGCCTCCACCTGCAAATCCAATGGTGATTATAAAATGTTGTAATTTGAGACAGGGAGTAGGTAGACCGTTGATTGTATACTCGCCATTAATAGCCGTAGTCTGTCGGCTCGTCCGCAGAACAGCATAACTACAGTACCAAATGCCACAGCGGAATGATTAGATCAAAGTGAGAACCAAACTACCGAACGTACGCTCATATTTAATGCTAGTTCGCTTGCGTATTTTGTATCTCAAAATATTATTATATCTCAATATTTTTGTCCCGCTTTACAACAGATGGCATCATTACATCAGTAAGCTTAAGTCACAATTTTTTTTAATTTTTTGGCTACAAAAAAATATATCCCAGTAATTTCCTTTTGTAATTAAGAATGGAATTGAAACCTCGGCTTTTGGTGCGAAACAACGCAAGACTTTGCTGCAGGACATTGATGGTTGGTGTGCGGATATGCTGCACGACTAGGTGCTGACCGCGGTCCGGCAGGGCCTGGGCGGCTTTGGTGAAGTCCTCCGCGACGCTCTGATAGATTGCGACGGAGGAGTCATCCACCAGGACGTAGACTGAACTCCACCCATACAGGGTGAGGATACTACGGTAGAAGGCTTGGTAGGCGGCGCTGGTGTACCGACCCATCGACACGAAGGTCGGACTCAATTGTTTGTCCCGGATAATTGGGGCGGCACTTGTGCTGCAAATCGTCCAAAATCCAATTTAAGGAGAGTATTCACACGTCGCTGCCAGCATATTTTTACGCCTACACATTTCCCCGCGTTGAAGAACAAAATTTAGAGAAATGATAATTTGAGATTGTACGAGCTGCCACATGGTATCATGATATGTAAAGTAGAGGTGTGCAAACCGCACCGCACCGCCGCAAACCGCGCGGCGGTCCGCGGCGGTGCGGTTTTGGACTGCTCGCGGTCTGCGGTGCGGTTGCGGTTAAGAAGTCTGCGGTTGCGGTTTTGCATTTTTTAACCGCCGCAAACCGCGAAATATCTAAAAACCAATTTAATTGTGCACGATAACTCTTTCCGTAGTTTGCGCCACATGGCGCGTCATTTGTTTACTCTGGTAAGTTAGGGTTCGTGCTTTTAGTCGGTTCGCAAGTCATTGGAGTCCATAAATGGAACAGAACCGTGCGTTAAACCAGCTGTTCCGATTTAACGACAATTTTGATCGAATCGAGCGGTTTCTGCGGTGCGGTTGCGGTTAAGAAAAATTTATCCGCGGTCAGCGGCGGTGCGGTTTTGTGAATTTCTCGCGGTGCGGTGCGGTCGCGGTTAAAAAATTGGGCTGCGGTGCGGTTTGCGGATTAATTTTTTTTAACCGTGCACAGCTCTAATGTAAAGAGGACGAAAGTATTACCTAGTGTAGCAGCCAAAGGCCCTCCCCCTCCTCCCTTTCGGTCGACCGACGGGGAAGTCAGCAACAAAATGGGTTGCAAGCTCGTAACCGAGTCCTTTGGGGTGAGCAATCGACCGTTTGGTCCTTGGACGGACCGTCGGACTGGTTGCATAACTGAACTGTGAACGGACAGGCAGATGGAAACTGTTGCTTCCGCAGCTTTTCTAGTCTTAGCTTCTCCTACCAACTGCATACTTGACAGTCGTACCGTCTTGAGGAACGGTCGCCCGTGTCTCCCACGGCTCGTATAATCACCCTATACCCGAGGTGCTTGGATGCCAAGACGTACACGACTCGCATCACCACCTTACTTATCTCCTGTCAATGACAGTCTCACCGTTTCGACGGACAGACATCCAAGTTTTCAGGTCTCGTATATAACTACTCTCTGCCCCTTGTGCCAAGGCCATACCTTTACAATCGTACCGTGCGGACGCCGGCGATTCTACGGCTCACAACTTCGCCTTACCCTGTTCCGCCAACCGACTGAATACTGGACGGTCGCACCGCCTGTCTTGACAGACGCCGGTAACTCATCAACCGTCATCTATTCACTCGAACCGTCTATCCGTCTAACCTTCGCCTATCCTACGTTTTCACATTACATTTCGTAATGAACCTGCAGCCACTGTCTCATCTTTCTCCCATTTGACCTTGTGCGAGTACCCTGTCATTTTTTTCGCTTGTAATACCAGAATGATTCCATGCATTTGAAAGTTGACCCTTGGGGGGAAAAGAGTACCTTGTAATCAAGAGTAAGTTCTCGGAAGCGGCAAAGTAGTTGACAACAAGCGATTCAGCGGAGATGCACCCTGTAGAAGAAACAATCTCATCAGCTGCTGTACCGTCTATATATTTACTGCATTTTATTATAGCTTAATTAACCACACCATCTTAAAACTTCATTTTTCATATGCCTTTTCTTCCGTATCTAAAAATACACCCTCCTTTGTTCACGTACCGGGTAGCAAAACGATGGGAATAGTATCGGTAGCCCAGTGGTTACCATAGAACCATTCAGCCACCAAGTGAGGGGCATTATCGGCAGCCGCGAGGCAAGTCTCAACACTCAGCTCATACCTCGGACGGAGGATAAAGTTGAAGATGTGACCGTACCGTTGATTGGCGTCTCGCACGGCAATCGTCTGCGAGGGTGCAGAGAAGGGCAGAGAA
This sequence comes from Hypsibius dujardini, assembly GCA_001579985.1. NCBI lineage: Eukaryota > Metazoa > Tardigrada > Eutardigrada > Parachela > Hypsibiidae > Hypsibius > Hypsibius dujardini. The sequence continues at coordinate 22,363 of LRSR01007109.1, forward strand.
CCCTTTGTTTCGTTGAAGTAGGACAGGCCGATTGTGGCAAACTCCACAGTAATAAGTGGTTGCAAAGTAGTCGTCCTCATCCCCGCAATGCTTGACAACAGCATTACCATCATCGCCCATTTTCTCAGCCATGTATCCATCATCTCACACGAGTCTGCGCTATGGTAAGAGTCTACACTGTCAGCAGTAAACGTAAACGGAGTTATTGACTCAACAATTCCTCACCTTAAGCAAATCATGCAGAGATAATCTCTTAGAGGAAAAAGCGGTAAAAAAAGAAAGTAACCCAGGCTCTTATAGCCGTGTTAAGGAAAGGTGAAAAAAGAGCGGTTATGCGGCAACAGAAAAAGGCAACCTGTCAAGTCCCTCGAAGGTGTACAATTATACCCCGGTAGACGTGCTAAGCATTGGGCTAAACGCATTGACAGTCATCCAACTGAAAGATGTGTATAATAGTAGAACAGAGTTGAAGCTAATCGATGCCGGAAACGCCCTCCAGAAGCCCGCGACCGACGGTTACAAACGTCCCATCGATCGGACAAAGTTGGAGTGAATTGCCTCAAGATTTTCGAGAGGTTGATATTAATGCAAAAGCTACGCTTTAACGACATTTTTGTCCCGTTCCTTTCCTCCGACATTTTGTCCGCAGAAAATGTGTCAGCAAATATATTGCCAGTACGTCACTGGGGTCATCGCCAGCACCTGATATCTAACCCGTTACAGGATGTATGCCTGCCCGACGCTATACGTATTCTTTCCACACTTTATCGATCAAATTATTTTTTACTTTGCGTATTTATATTCATCTATACCAGTAGAAAGACAGGAAAGTGCGATCAACGTTAGCAAATTGTTCTGTTCATCAAAAATTGGGACTAAATGTCCCCAATGAGGCGGTTTGTCCTATGGCGGACATAGTGTCTGGTGACCGAATGTTGGAATTTCGTAAGGCACATGTCAACATATATGTCTGCAGAAAAAAAGTCCAGATGGAAAGCTTGGCGGTGTGGTCATTAGCGTCACTTCGCTTTGCTCTTGACGTCTTATTCTATCAAGACAATAGAGTACACGACATATTTGTCCGAGAGCTTCCATACCTAAAAGCAAGGAGACACGAAGGAAATATGAAGGGATGCTGTCAGGCTCAATCCAGAGTGAGGTCATCCCAGCGGAGCATGTGAAGTAATCTTCCCATTCATGAGGGAATTAATACGAGTTCCTGGAGGCAAAAATTGCCCGTGACAGCGACGACGTTGTAATATAAGTAACCCCGTATATGGCAAAGCAGATAAACGCGTTAGAGCATTTGATTTGATTTAGTCATTCAGGTTCGCTGAGCAATTATATTTGCAAAATGTGCTAGCACATGAGTCCTCATCGTGGGACAGACCTCAACAGCCAAAGCAGAGCGACATAGTGAATACGGGGAATTAATTAAGACATAAGGTATTGCGAGGCAGGTGCATCTTGAGAGTGATAAGTTTAAATCTATGATAAAAAAGAAGAGAACAGTTTACGCCCAACCTTTGAAATAGTGCTTGTTGGAGCCGTTAACCATCTGTCTTGTAATCTGCAGCTTAAAGCACGGAATTTCCGTTTCCGGATTGCAGAGATACTGCGCGACATCTTTGTCTGAAAGTTGGCCGTTTTACACGCACAGGCTTAATTTTCAAGACAGAATATAGGGATTATTAGTTGACGGCGCAAGCCTGATTTATTTTAAGCTTAAACGGTTACTCCCATAATTATAAACTGAACTATCCTTATTAAGCTTACGTTGGTTGAGGCGACGAATCAGGCGAGACGCTGACCAATGTAAATGTAAATGTCTGTAATATATAACTTTGATCCACTCTAGAATTGTAGACGGGGTACCTCTTGACAGCCCCTTCACCAGGTTTATTAATATCTATCTATCCGTTTATGGAGCATCAAAACTGTGTCTTGTGAATACTAATAAACGGTTCCGCGGTAGGTGCCCGTCCACTTCTCGCCGGTCAGACAGCGCGACAGGGAGGTCTCTCCGGCTCCGTAGGCCGTTGACCCGGCGGCACCGTAGCCGTCACTGGTGAGGCCACAAGAGCCGTCGTTGCTGCCGCCGTGGCATTCAAAGCGCAGCTCATCCGGTCGATAAATGCAGGTAGAGACGATCCGTTTGCGGGAGGTGTACGGTTCAGGTCGCACTCCGGCGGGGATCACGCCGTTGCTCTCCGTCCACCGGGTCTGCGATTCCGGGCCTAACAACAACCGAACACAATTAAAATCAGCTACATGTCCCAAACAGAAATTTTTGGAAGAATAGAAAGTAAAAAGTGGTAGGAGGGGTAGTAAAGGAACAGTTGGGGCTTGAAACCGATAAGTAATGGCCAGCCAAAGCGATTAAGACGGACGACCGATGGTCTTCCTAGTAACTGAAGCTCCTGCGGGATGTTAGCAAATGGCGGAGCATGCGATGCCTCATAGTTGGCCGTGCGGGACTGGAGATTACGTAGACTATCGGCCCTGGCGCTTGATCGCCCATTTCAGACAGTCGACGGTCGGCTAGGACAATCAAAAAATGGTCTAGGGCAGTTAACGGTCAGTTCGGGTGTTTCAAGGTCGACCAAGGCGACGGTGAAGGATCCGTGGGATTGACGGACGGTTGGTCTGTCTATCTGGCCGGTAAGTCAGGGCATGAGTTTGATTGTCGGTTGGGTTAGGGACGGTCGGTCCGATGATCACAAATTTGGCCAGTACGGCCGGCGGTTCCTCGGTATAGACGTTGGTTGGTCAGGATAATAGACAGCCAGTCCGCGCGAAGTAGACCTTCGTTGAGGGCAGTGGAAGATTCGTGGCGATGTTGTGACTATAATGTACTGTAAGGCTAGTACCGTTTTGCCAGTAAACCAGGCCGACCGTCTGTCGTTGACGCTGTCGCTGGCTATCATATAGCGACCACGTTCGGAACGGTTTTATACGATTGACTTTGAGATACTATAGTTCTCTGCATGAATCGCTATTTGCAGACAGTACCTGAACAGGTGTAGTGTCGAGTTGTCCGGATTTCTCGAGCAGTTTCGGTGCGCTCAACACGTTCCGTGCATTCGCGGCATTTACCGGTGCCGTCGTTGGCATACGTGCACATTGTGATCTAAAAACAAGGAATCATTAACTAGTATATCATGTAGCAGCCTCTAATTATCGTGCTTGTGACGACTTATGCGTGTCTGTGTCTGTGTCTGTGTCTGTGTCAGTGTCTGTGTCTGTATCAGTGTCTGTGTATGTGTTTGGCGTTTGTGTATGCGTCTGTGTTTGCCAGTGAGTGCCAATGTGTTGACACATGTACTCGTCCCACACTGTACCGGCTTGGTAGTGCCACCAGAAGGATAGCGATCGCTGCTGGACGAACTGCCCACAGGATAACGATCACGCGAGGAAGTCCCCGTGTTGTCTCGGTCACGACTGCTGCTGCCACGGTAAGGATAGGAGTCAACCAGTCCGCTGCCTACACCCGTCGAATATCCCCCGCGTCCGTCGTAGTTATCCTGATCCCTGTCATAAACCGAACCCGAGGGATACCTCGAGCTTCTCGTCGTAGCATAGTAGTTTGTGTCCGTGTTGTAACGATCTCGGTCGCCGCTTCCGTACAGGCTTCCGGCAGGGTAGAGGCTTCCAGTGGGATAGAGCGATCCGGTGTTGCCTCTTCCGATCCCGTCAAGGGAGCCCGATGGGTAAGGTGAACCAGACTGACCCACGGGCAATCCCAGTTTGAAGGCGGTGTTCATTGTTCCTGTGTATTTCCCCTTCCAGTTGTCGCCTTGTGTGCTCACACACACAAAGTTGCCGCTGCCGTGATTCGCATAGAAGCTGCACTTGGCTACTCGCCCCGTGCCGGCATTGCGCATCATAGTGGCCGGAATCACTACAAATACATATATTGTCTATTCTATCATCCATTGTCTGTCTGTCTATCTGTCTGTTTATCTGTCTTTCTTTCTGACTGACTGACTGACTGACTGACTGACTGACTGTCTGCCTGCCTGCCTGCCTGCCTGCCTCCCTGTCTGCCTGCCTGTCTGCCTGCCTGTCTGCCTGCCTGACTGAATGCCTGCTTGTCTGCCCGCCAACATGTCTACCTCCTTATATATTCGGTCTGTTTTGTCTTGCCTATATAGATTTTGTCTGTCAGCAAATTACCTTGATCGCGATCCCACGTTCCGGATTTTTGGGACGGTTCGCGCGCACAAGAACGTTCCTGAACGGCGAGCGAGGTCCTATCCTGGATATCGCTCGGGTGGCATCGTAGCCGACCGTTACAGTCAACCGTCTATTTTAGATAAATGCACGAATGAAAGGAACAAACGAATGAATAATTGTCGTCGGTTCGACGTCGGAAAGAAGCATCTGCACGGACAGGGAGAAAGCTTCTCTCCGCTCGTACAGGTCCTGCAGGCTTCTTATTTTCGTTTGAGACGAACCTGATCTCCGTAGAAGGTGCACTCAGCCAGCAGCGCTCCAGTGACGGGATCGAAGGTGTCGCTGTCATACTGCCGCCGCACTCGGAATGCCGCGTCTGAAATGAAACACCAAAACTAGTATTGTTTGCAACTACTTTCAGCGGAAAGATGCTTCATCATCGGAATTGAGGACTTACTACTCGGACAGAAGAAGGCCGCAATCAGCGGCAATATAAGGACTAGTTTGTCCATTTTTTCGGGCAAGAAATAAAATATCAGAGAAAGTGTATTATCACTTGTGAGGAAATTTCTCGTGAAAACAGGAATGAGAAATGCACTTAGTATACGACCATCTCTAAAGCTGCCGGGCATGGAGTGAGTATACATGCAAGCGGGAAACCGGAAGCGGAAGGAGTCTTCTTTTTATCTGCCATATCAGATGGACCTTTCTTCCAAACCGCAGGATTGTTCGGCCGATAAAACTTCCGTTCCGGGGTGGGTGGGCTTATTTCCACGTAAACTCGATGAGGCAATCATCACAGTGGAAAATAGTTGAGCCGTGCCTGCCCAATGTCCGACATACCAGATTTCGTCAAGCGATTGGCCCCTGAATCATCAAGCTGATTGCACAATAACAGCAGTCAAATGTGGAAAACTAGCCAACTCCAACACTTGCTGATTTTAAACTTTCGGAAGATACAAAACGGTCTTATCCTGAGGAAACTAATGTCACATCATACTCATCTTTCTTCATTTTACGGTAATTCCAACGATTGTGCACTTGACTTAAGGGCATACAAAGTATGAAATTTGAGGTGTGTCAGTATTCGTGTCATTTTTTTATCTGGTGCTGGGTGTTTTTCTGTTTGGAATGTATTGAGTATTCCTTCTACGTGTAGCGTATTCCTTTTGTCAAGTTGTTTTTCTTTTACGTTCTTTCAACGGAATTTACTGCACCCCTAACCGGGTCTCTGTGTTTGTCTGACGATTTGCCTGCCGACCTGTTCCCTAACCTGTCTGTTTACTTCTTTCCTTTTGTCTGTCTGACTGAATGAACCTGTATGCCTGTCTGTCTGTCTGTTTCCCTGTGCTTGTTTCCCTGATAATATTTTTGTCTGTATCTATTGGAGCTGTTGAGCGCTCCCAACTGAAAGACATGTATGGCAGTGGGCTATAGTACCTGGGCACTGTTAATAAGTCACGCTTTCTAGTTGCCTCAAATTAGATTGAGACTTGGCAGTCGAGATCAAAATTATAGTGCTCTTATTTATTTTGCCAAGGATGGCGAGAAAATGTCTCGGTAGAGGAGAGACCTCTGAGAACGGGCAAGAAAGGGAAACAAGGTATTTCGTAGAGAGATAAAATGGAAGAAAATAGAAAAATGGTACTCTTACACGGAACAGACAAGAGAATGCGGAGCTACCGAGAAAAGAAGCAACGGCACAAAATACTCAAAAGAAAAAAGCTGCAACAGAGCCCACGTAACAAGGGGAAGGCACGCAACAATACTGTTCAATCTTTGGAAGAAAAGAGCCAACAGACAAAAAGAGAGCACCAGGGGGAAAAGGAACACACCACACTTGTCCAGGCCAATTAATCGCAATAATGACTCTCATAAATCCTGTGTAGTCACACAAATGGACTCTTGTCCATTCTATTTTTCGTCTTCCGGGGCGTTATCATCCACGTCGGAGTCCTCGGAATCATCCGACAAGTCCATGTCGTTGAAGGCGGCACCCACACCGGCACACAAGATGAGAGGGTCCACTTTGGACAACGGAATGGTCATTTTCAGGAGATGCTGTGCGTAGCCGTCGCTCAAATTATTGAGATGGGGGTGGCAGTTGGTGTAGGCGCGGTACTCATCTCTGTTCATCAGGAAGACCTCTTTCAGGTCCTTCGAATTGCAGAGATACACTTTCTATAAGCAAGCATCACGGAAAGCTATTGGTGAGAAAATATCTAAGCGGACAGACATATAGTTAGATAACAATCCGAAAACATATAGACGGGCACACAAATAAACAGACAGTCAGACTAATAGGCAGGCAAACAGGCTAACAGACAGACATTCGGACATTCAGGTAGACAGATAGACAGTAAGACAAAGGCAACAGACAGGCAGGCACGTAGGCACGTAGACAGGTAGACGGACAGGCAGACAGAGAATGAGACAGTCTACCTGATCGTCGTCGTCCTTCTTGCGCCGCTCATATGCCAAGTGGAGTAGGCAGGAGAAGACCACACTGGGATTGACGTGAACCAAATGCCGACGATGGAGGAACGCAGGCACGATATCGATCACGTGCTGAATAGTGATGTAGGGCATCTTCGGCACCTCACCAGCAGTGGAGGAGGTCGCCGCCCGTTCCGCCACTTTGGCGCCCCATCTTGTGCGCCACAGCAGCAGCTTCTGGTAGGCTTGTTGGACGCCTGACTTCATCTTCTTGATGTTAATACCGTGGCCGGTCAAATCTTTCAGTGCGATGTTCTAACACAAGACATAAAATTTAAAATTTAAATTAAAAAACTCCAGACAGGCTTCTCCCTCCATATTGTTTGTCAGTCAGTCTATTCATCCAATGCCTGTCACTTACCTCAGCGAATGCCAGATCGTCATCGACCTCCCCAGACATTCTCGTCGCTGCGCCACCACTCCCCACAGAGGCCTGCAAGTCGTTCCACGGCCGGCTGACTTGACTTCCGATGGTCTTCTTCTCTTCTAATGGCTCAATCGTGTCTGTCCATCCATCTTGATTATTCCCAGCGGTATCAGAACCGGTTGTACCATCACCGGTCGGTTCTTCAACGACGGGAGGCGTCAGTTCCCCTGCAGCTCTATCTCCTTGAGAGAGGGGAGTCGGTGAGGGTCCCTTGTCATCTAAGGTTGGCTCGACGGGATGGTCATTGTCGCCTAAATTGATAGACACATCGTCCTCCTCATCATCCTCCAGACCGGCGCCCTAAAAAGCTCCAATTAATCGCATAAAGGAGAAGCAATGACCAACTCGGAAAAGAGGAACTCCGGAAAACATACCGCCTCATTGTCGGATACGTCATCGTCCGACTGCAGGCTGTAGTTCTGCGGTTGCTGCTCTTCCCACAGGCGTTTAAGCCGGTTTCGATCATAGTCCTCGTCGTAGCTGCCAAATCAAAAAAAGGTATATCTGTTTTATTGTCTGTCAGTTAGTATGTTAGTCTGTTAATCTGTCACTCTGTATATCTATCTTCCTCCCTGTCGGCCAGTTCATCTGTATAAACTTACGCTCGAGCAAAAGCGTTGGACATGTCTTCCATGGAAAAGTCCTCCCACTCCTTATCGGGCACCAGCCAGCCTTTCTGTCAGGGATAAACCCAAATCCAAACAGGCTAAGTAAGCAAAGGGCAAGTGAGAAACGCTAGAGTGAATTTGCGCGGACCTTCTGTAGGTTTTCCAGCAACACCTTGGTCTGCACTTTGAGGGTCTCATCGAAGTTGGCCAGGTCGAAGGACGGCGGTAACTCCAGCTGCTCCATCATGGCCTGGGTGCAGTAGTTACCGTTGACGCCAAACTCCACCAAGCTGTCCTCGCCCTCGCGAGGTGTCGTGGTGGTGGTGCGCTTCGTTGGCTTAGTCAGTGTAGCCATAGTTCCAATGAGTTCCTCCTCAGAGAGAGGGAGCTCTTCCGGCCAGTCCGAGAAGCTGCCCCCCAAACGAGACTTCTTCTTCCCGTTGCTCAATGTCGTGTCAGCATCACCGTCGCCGCGACCGGACACACTCGAACGAGTCATGTCTGCAATTAAAAATGGCCAAATGTAAGCGCATAAGTTAAAATAACAGACAGGCAAGATGCCAAATAAGGGGACACATAGACAGGCAGATAGAAAGGCAAGCAGGTAGGCAGTCAGGCAAGCAAGCAGACAGGCAAAAGGCCAAACAAGCAAACAGACAGAAAAGCAGACAGGCAGTTAAGCAAATATACTCCCTACCATTGAGCGGCTCATTGAGCTCCTTCATAACGGAAGAGTAGCGACTCGCCTTGTCCACAGACATCTGCCGTGTCGTCGTCCCGTCGATGATGCTTCCGATCCGAGAGATCGACCGCGCCGATCTGGCAATTGACGGCTGCCGCGGCATTCGGAATTCCTGATCTAAAGAGTCCAATTCGATGTTCCTAAAAAACAGCTCAAATTAACTAGAGCAAACAGAGAAAAAACATTAGTGGAAGTTACACGTACTCGGTGAAGAGAGAGGTAGTCGGGTCAGCTTCTTCCTCTTGACCCTCCTCCTCCCGCATAGTGGTGGCCACACTGGCCGGCTCCACGTCGAGATCCTCGGTGGTGGAAGCTGTATCCGGCTCGGGTGAATCACGCACCTCCCCTTCCTGGTCCCCACCACCTCCACCTCCATCTCCACCCTCAGGTAGCTCCACATCCCCGTCTTCCTCGGTCTGGAGATCCTTCAAGAGGGCACCATCGTCTTCCGAGTGGACCAGGTGTCCGTCGCGTACCACCTGCCGGCAAGTACGCTCCAGTTGAATGGATGTTAGCGACGTCGCCTGCTCCTTTGGTCGCATACGTGGCTAAACACCATAAAAAGAATCAAATGAATGATAACAGCCGACGATCAACATTCAACTTAAATTAAAACAATTCCTTTTGAAATGTTTTTACAAATTGGGTGAATTGAAGAGAAATCGTCCAGTCCCACTTTGAATTATTTATCTGCCATCGCAGAATTACTTAATTAGTATGTATCTTCAATTGTTTTAATTCAATACTGAATCGCAGAATTTATCGGTGTGATTGAAAGCGGGTCGGCTTTGCAGTTTTTGATGGCAATTTCACTTTAGATTCAACTCACATATTCCTTGTGTTATTACAAAATAAGTCAAATATTTTATTGTTTTTATGCGCGGTTGCGATAAGAAGTTGCCGTGAATTTTAGAGGATTTTGAGGCTGTGAAACGCTGAATAAAAAAGTGAAGTCAATAACCAACCTGTTTGTTGGCTGCATTCGCCGCCGATTCGCCCAGACGTTTCTCCAACTTCTTCGGAAAGGTCACACAATCTTTCAACTGTGCGCCTTTGCTAGATTTCCGGTACAGGTATGGCGCCACTGCATCAAAACCTCATCAGTTAGCATACCATTCACCGTCGCATTTCTTAAAACAAATTGGCAAACTAATTTAAGAAAAGATTTAGAAAAATAATATTTATTACATATAAAATTTCGGCTAAGAATGCTTCCAAACAAACCTTTCTGACTTACCTGACTCGATAAAGTTTTGTTCAGCCGTACGCAAAACCGCCTCCTCATCCGCATGAAGCTTCTTCGGCCCCCGTTTAGCAGGATCGTGACCCGAGGAAGGGGCTTCATACCTTCTGATGCCGTCGTACCGCTGCAGACAGGTGAAGTCGGGATTCATGACGTAATCCATGGAGGTGCAGTCCTCCAGCCGCTCGCACTCGTCAATCCACGTATCCTATAAAACCCAGCGCAACAAGTGATCGTCACAACACACAGCCCCCAATACTTTGGTGAGGATGGGATTATCAAAATTCTTCTCGTACCTTCATTGCACCAGGCTGAACATTCCCGATCAAGGTCCAATAGCGAGAGATCAACTGCCGAGCACGTGAAACATATTTACAAACAAGGAATACTGACAGACTAAAGTACACTAACAGATAGTCAATTGTGCCGACAGACAAACAGCGAGACGGGAAACGGACAAATACGCAAACATACACGTAAAAAGACAGACAGACAAACAGACAAATGAATGGACCCATAGACAGCCAGGCATTCATGCAGGCAGACAGTCAGCGACCTAGACGAGTAGACAAGCAGGCGAATACACGGATCAAGAGACAGATAGGCAAGCAGACGAATCAGTTGGCATACAGACAGGTAGCTACAAAGAGATAAGACAGACAGACAGACAGGCCAATTAAGAGACAGACAGTCAGATAGAGTCAAAAGAAAGTAGGCAACACAATTGTCACTTACGTTGGCATTAGTGTCGGTTTCAGGGCACTCTAATTCCGAGTCATCCGCCAAAATATGGCCTTTCCTGTCGCCTCGGGTCTTCTTCAGCTTGCCACTCTTAGCTTTCTTTTCATCCGCCGGGTGATAAAAATCCCCGTCTTCACCTCGTTCCGAATGTCCCTCCCCCGCGCCGTCTCTCCTCTCATCATCGTCTCCATCCTCGTCGAGTTGCCGCTTCCTGCCCTTGATGGCTTTCCCGTCCATCACTCTCTGCAGGTCCTCCCGGAGATCGTTGGTGGCGCGAACCGTGTTCTCCACACGGTGTGCTACAACAATACGGGTACGTTAAAATCAACCGGAAAAGTATAAACCATTTTATTTTGATTTTCTAACAAATGTACGTTTTAAGCACATATCATTTGCAAATTAATAGTTAACTAATCCACTAATTGATTTCACGAGCAACTATATATGCCGGGAATATCCACAATCCCGGCATTATAACGGTGGCCGTACCGTAAACTTTTCCGCAAGCTTCCAGGAAGGTGGCGTGGACCTTCAAGCCCTCTCCGCTGGTTTCGGCATTGATCGTCTGGGAGAATTCTGTCCGCTGGACAATCTCAGTCTCCAGATCAATCAGAGGGGAGCTGAAGGCGTTCTTGGTCGTGATTTTCTGTAATATAAAGACAAGCGTAATTCGTCAAAAATTCAAGGACATGACCGAAAGAGGGGCGAGGGGGGAAAAGTAAATGATTGACGTCCACATAATCCGAACATCTGATTACATAACATAACGTCGCCTACACTTTTTATTGTCCGGTCAAATAAAAGCTGACATTACCGATTTGCTCGACTCCTCTTTCAGTTGCAACTCCAACTGGTCTGTCTCCAGATCCTCCAGCTTCTCACGACACCGTCTAAGAATAACACATGCACAAGTCATGTCAAGTCAAATTAATGGAATCACCATTTTATCAATTGAAAAAAGGACAGGCAATATATGAATGAAGCCAACCATTCTAGGCAATAATCAGGCCTGCTCTAGTCACTTAATCTAGCATGCCCCGAGAAAGCACTTCCAATCAGCAAACACGTTAGTCAATCAAAACAACTATGTAATACATACCATAGATGAGAATGGAATAGAAATGAACAAATGGCATGAGAGAAAGAAAAAGCAGAACCAAAGAGAGAAACAAAAGAGCAGACAATCAACCGATCAGCTGATAAAACAAACCACAACAACCAAACAAACCCATCGACCAATCAATCAAACAAGACACTGGTTACAAATACGATCCTAGATTCAAAAAAGCAAAGGAAAATGATAAAGACAAACAGCTCCTACAAAGAGTTGCAAGTTATGCCAAGGAATGATGGGTGATGTGTTACCTGCCCTTCTTCTTCATGCTATTCATCAAAATGTTTTTCTCCACCGCATCATCATCTCTCCTTCCATCCAATGAATCCTCGGCAAAGGCATTTCTCCCCGCAACGGACGAAGATGTCCTGGAGGACAAGGCCGTTGTGGCACTATTTCTCGATTCCTTCCGTGGCTTGTTGGACGCACTGTTGTAAGTAAAGCAGACACAAACATCTTTAAAAGTAATGGCAACAAAACCAACAACAATTGCATGCCTTCTTTCATCTCACCTCATTTTCACCAAATGGCCAGCGAGGGATCGTCGCTCAATATTTTCCCTCACATTGCTATTAATTTTCGATATGAATTATGTGATGAGAATGGGAGACATAGACATTACATTGTAGAAACGCAGTTTTTATGAATGTCAGTTGCGAGATTTATTTTTTTGCCAGGCAGAGAAAATCTCCCGGGGGTGTTAGAGGCGTGGCTTTCTAACTTTAAAAGGCGTGGTCCGCCTAGTGAATTCATCAAATGGAATTATAGTCGATTCCATTTCCAATTTTGTGATTCCACTGGCACCTTATTTCCATTTCCAATTGAAGCTGTCCTTCTTGATTGATCGATTGGCGATGTTGGTTCAGTCTTTGCTTTTTTCGATTGATTGATGGATACGACAAGAAATATTATTTCATTTTACCGGGATTGAACTTTTACCGAGTTTCTTCTTACCTGGCCGGGTGAATGTGAAATAAGTTGTTATTTCCCGCCTCTTATTGTCTTCGTGTGCCCACATTCAGGTCCGTTATCTGGCTTTTCATTTTCTTTTTTTCCTTACAAAAAAATCATTCAACCGTGAAACGCGACTGAAAATAGTTGCCTTTTCCAAAGCAACAGATCCTCACTCCGTCGGCTGGCTGGTCAGTAGTTTGCGAAATACCGAAAGACCAAACCAACGAGCAGATGGTTCGTTTTTGGGGCTCTCTTCTCTTTCTCTCCATCGTCATTTGCGCCGCGGTGGCATTGCCAGCGACCACCACTGAAAATAGATGTAAGTACTCCCGTTTTTAATTAAGTAATACTTCATAGATTTATGCATTGATTGATTGATTACGTTGGCTTGATTTCGGATTTCATTGCCTTTCGGGTTCTTCCCCTTCCTCGATACTTTATTGACGGTTTTCTATTTACCTCGAAACGGGCGAGTACCGCCCACAAACAGAATTTAAAAAAGCAAAGGAAAAAAGAGGGAGATATGGGTTGATGGAAGGAGTCCGTGAAAACAGCGGCAAGATGGATCGATTTGCTGGGCGTTTCATCGGCTGATCGATTGATTGATTGACAGACCTATGAAACACCTATGAAAACTTGAAATTTAGCGCGTTATCATGTTACTCTGCGTTTACTGCGCCCTTGACTTTGTAGTTACGAATCGTTACTGTATAACCTTATGGTTAGTATAAAAACGTAAGTGATAGGTTTCCGGATGAGGTGAGAATAATGATTGTTGACAGTGGAGAAGATGCCCAAGCAGAGATGCCACATATGTGAGGAGAAGTTGACCACGCCCACCGGACGCCACTGCGGAGCGGAACCCTTTGACCCTACAGCTCCCGGTGTGAACGAAGCATGGTGCTACGTACGGGAAATGTGTGTGGTGAGGCGCCTGACGCGTTGGAAGAACGGAGCATTAGAAGGTACTGCTCTGATCGGGTGTGGTGCCTATCTGTCCGCCAATACTTTTCACATCTTCATACTAGACAGACACATTTTCTCATTTCTTAAATTAATTCCATTTAAACTTATCTTTTAGTTTTTGTTTGCTTCTACGATTCCATGTGTTACACGATGAGGAAGCAGTGAAAATGCGATTACCAGAAGTTTCTCATTGAAATATTATGATGCTGAAAGCTGTTAATTCTCTCTCATATTCCCGTAACAGGCAAATTTCGCTTTGTCTAGATCTATATTCATTTTACTGCAACGTATTCGTTTATGTCTGACTGCAGTGGAGTTGGTGCGAAACTGCACCAACAAGAAGCATGATGAGTTTGTGCGGAACTACCAGGCCAAGGTCCCGGGCTGTGCGTTCCTCGATGGAGGTGGTGAATCGGCGACCTTCTGCTACTGCCACGAGGACATGTGCAACAGCTACTTCGTCTCAGACAGCCTCCCATATGGCCAAATTATGCCGCTGGAGTCGAGCCTCACCACCACTACCAGCACCACCACGGATGATGAGGAATACCTTTATGAAGAGCAGTTTGTGGAAAGTGATGTGAAGGAGCTGCAGTTGCCCGTTGCTTCCGCATCCGTTGCCCGTAGTAGTAGCTCTTGCGGTGACACTGCCGCATCGGTCAGGGGAATCCACCCTCTTGCTCTGCTTATCCTCGCGCTTTTGCCTCGTGCTTGACTCACCTCAGCCCCGGCTGCGGGGTCGACTGTGCCTTCTGCCTTCTGATCTGATACTTTTTAACAAGAGTTGCTAACGGTCTGGTCCATACTTTAGCGAGCTTTAGGGAATTGCTTATTCCTTTTCAAGTCCTTATTGACAGACGGAGACAACCAGATAAGTTGATGCGCAAGTACAAGAACCGACATCCAACCAAACAAAGTTCAAGACATGACGTCTGGGCGACAGAAAGGCAGGCAGGCAACAAGCAGATAGACAGGCAAACGGACAGATTGATAGACAGACAGACAGGCAGATACGACAGGCACATGCAAACAGATACACCTACAGAAAGGCAAATAAACAGGCAGGCAAACAGGAACACGAAAGACCGACAGACATATAGACGATAGACTTTTATGTACCGTATGCTCGCGATCTCAAGGGACACTTTTCTGCCTTACACGTAAGTTTTAATCAACCCGGGCCGTGCCTTTTCAGTGCCATTCACCAAACTACCACTGTAGGGACAAATTTACGGAAAAGCACAACTGTAAAATCAATCAATCGAGCAGAACGAGTAAACTTTACGAAATGAGCCAATCAGAGAAGAGTGAATCAGATTGAACGTTGAATCGAGTGCAGGGCCATACCGAGGGAGGCGGGGCTTAGCTGTCCCTTGAGATCGCGAGCATACGGTAATGGGTACACGGTATCATACGGCCCATGTAAATTGACCTGTTTGTCTGGTACACGTCTGATTGAGGAATGGATCGATTGTCTTGCAATGTCTGCACTAAAGTCTGACGGATGTCTGAGCGCTTGCTAAAGCCGCTGATCTTTCCGTGTTCCGACTGTCTGATATCTTGTCTGGTTAATATCTGACTTCCGGGAATTATTTGCAGTCTGAGTTCCCATACAGTAAGTACTACCGTAAGTACAGAGGCATGAAGTTTTCTGATCAGAAGACAGACAACTAGTCAAGATAGGCAGCGCAGGTGGATCCTAGACAGACACACCGACTGGCACATAGTTATATACTAGTACTATACCGGACCAGCAGTACTAGCGCGATAATGTCATCGCCCTCGCGTACAATCATTAGAATGTACTAGTACGTAGCGGTAGAGGCTCAATATCCATCCTATAGTACCTGCCCTGACATCATCATTACGCTTGGAGATTACAATATAAGTGTCGGCATTTTGCCAATCCAATCGGTGCCCAAGCAAAGCAAGTACAACCCTCATACAGAATAGCATCTTTTCATTTCATGCTTCATTCACTTATATTATCAAATCAAATCCACATTCATTTACAATTTTTATAAAGTCAAGCCGACTTGTTAAGTCAGTAAGATGTTTTATCTACGGCAGCCCATAGCGAGATGGCTCGGCCTCGGTCTCTTCGTTTTCGTCTACGCAAACCTCGCCTGTACGTTTGTCATCGAATTCAGGGATCCTCATCACCAAGGTAAAGGAGAAGAGGAGGAAACCAAAAGGAATTGCAATTTAATTTACTTTAACTTGAAAGTAATTTGAAAAATGCCGAAATTATTGTACGAAATTGTTGCCAGATTGTGCGATCCTTTTGGCCTCCTTTCTCCCCTTCCTTTGATTCATTTAATGTCCTTATGTTTAGATGAGAGTGAGAGAGAGCAGAAGCAGCAGAAGGATATCCAAGACGAAGAAGAATCCTGCTCGGGCCGGTATGCGGCGACCTGCCGCGCTGCTCTTACCAATATTCAGGTGGAATTAGTGGACAAGTTCGGCAAAGTCAGCCACACTATCAACAGGTCAACCCGTACTCTCCGCGATGAGGAGGTCATTCCTGGGGTGAGGGAACTCATCGAGAGCCTCAACTTGGATCACGGCATTGAGGGATTCACTGATGGATCGGTAGAGCTTTCGGAGGAGGCCTTCCTTCCGCAGAACGTCTTCGTCTTTGGCAAGGAATGTAAGTGAATTGGTTCATTCAGAGACGTCCTGGTATATTACAATATGTATACTTTAATATAATGCTACTACAGACTGTACTTCTAGAGAATTAATTAAATCAAACGTCAAACCCAACATACATTTCACTGTTACAAGTCAGATTGCCGTACTGGCCTACAGGCAAACAGACAGAGAGATAGATATATAAACAGACAGGCAACTAAGGCAATCACATCGGACTTACGCAGTCAATCCACTACCACACAATCCAAAATTTGGGTACATTGCAGGGAAAAAGAGGGATTGCTTAGCGAACATTGGGGGCCAAATGTACTTTGACGTCGCCAGTAACCGAATGGATCCCCAAACGATGGAGAGGGCGACGATGCGACTCTTCCTTCAGCCTGGCGACACCAAGGACCAACACGTTCATTTAAAGATTTTCAGCATTAACCCACCGAAGAGTGAAAACGGTTGCCTCACCCCTCAAGAGTTTGCATGGGGCCATATTCCCACCTGGCATCAAGCCAACATAACCATCAATATGAGCGACTACGCGCTAGATAACAGCGGTCACGGCAAATGGTTGCATTTTGATGTGACGCAAGTGGTACGCCAGTGGATGCTCGATCCCTCCACCAACCACGGTCTCAAAGTGGAAGCGTTTGGCCTGCATAACGGCCACTACAAGAACTACATCGTTGCCGTCAAGGAGATGGACGACCCCACCAATATTTGGAACGGTTCGGTGAGTAAACTGGGCCCCCTTAGACTAACCCCGCGGTCTAGGCAGACAGACAGACAGACAGAAAGATAGAAATAAACAGACACAGAGACGTGGGTTTATATGCTGATGTGGAATTTTAGAGACCCCATGTGGTGATTAGCCGGAAAAGCAGTTTCCGTAACCGACGAGCCCCTCCGCGCGGCGACTGCGACCCTAGCAGCAACAGCACCCGTTCATGCTGCCGAATGCCGCTGCGAGTGAAGTTTGCTAGTTTGAAGGGATTTAATTTTATCATCTGGCCGCAGTCCTTTGAAGCCTCCTACTGCACCGGTCGCTGCAGTTCCGCTTATGTCGCTCAGTCCGCATTCGGGGACCCATTCACCGATGCCAGAGTAAGAGCACTGCACGCTCAGACAATTGGATGCTGGTTATTACTTTCATTTTAAAGGAGTTAACGAATTAACAGTTGTCAGTGTACTTTCGCAACATATTTTGTCTATTAAAAATGCTGGTAATGGCCAAATTTAATTTTTCTGGGAAAGAAAAGCAGCTTGGATATGGTATCACTTTTAATCCCAGAGTGTTTGTCTTGCAAACGACCTTGAAAGTGACCTTTACATTACATCAGATGTTTGAGAGATGTTTTAATGTGAACGAGGATATTTTGGTCTGTCCGAAAATATTATTTTAATTTGTGTTTCTTTAAACTCCGATGAAAGGAGAAGAATTTACCGTAGTGATACCGAGTTTTGCCAGAGTGCCCATTAAAAATGCTAAAGCTATAGAGTAATTGCTGCTTTTTGTTTATTAAAGGATAAACAAGAGACGTCCCACCATTCATGCTGCATTGCGACGAGTAAGTTGGGACTGCATGTGGTCTACTACGACCTCCACGAGAACATCATCAGTGGCATCCTACCAGGCGTCCAGGTTCAGCGCTGCGGTTGCACCTGACTCTCATGCTTTTAAGCCTCAGTTTCATGCCATTACTTTTACCATGCTCACGAGGGTTTGTGCCGTGCATTTGTAAGGAATTTTTGATCGGTTTGAGGATGTGATCTGACTAGAGAGCTTCAATTTTGTAGAGTATTAATATCTGTAATATTAATTTATTTTGTGTTATTTTTATCCGAAATGTCTCGTGACATTTACCTGTAGTTAGTCAAATCTGTGTGGAGTGTTTTAACTGTTTATTATTATTGTTTTGTCTTGAGAGAGAGTCGGCCGCAATACATATAAATACTTTGTAGTTTAAAAATTAAACTGGGCATTTTGGTTGTGAGTCGTGTCAGGGCCACAAACGAGCAGCGGATAATTGCAGCGGAAGTCTGCGCGTCTGCTGCCGTCAATATCATACTCAAATTCACCCGCTTTCAAATGGGACAATTACAACGGTGCGATCCTTTTGATCCTGATTAAAATGAAAGAAGGGGCTTATTTTGCGGCATTATTCAATTAACCGTCTATATACGCGACTCCCTTTCCTCGAGTCCCCTATGTAGGCTGCGGATGGGATTATAATTATCATCCTCTCACCGCGCGGTGCCGGTTAACGACCCTCGACGATGTTTTTGCGACAGAGAGGGCCTGAAGGAAAAGTCATATCCACCACTTCCGGAAAGGGAAGGCCGTCTTTTCCGTGGAATACGCCGAAATATAATCTCCGTCCGCGCATCGCAATTTACTTTATTAATAATAATGGAAATGAAGAGCCAAGTGCCTGGTGTATGTATACACGCAGTTCGCGGGTCCCGGAACCTCACATCCCAGTTATCACAACTTTCTCCACCGAATAAAAATTGACCAATAAACCTTGTTATATATAAAAGGTACAAAACAAAAAAAGGTTGCGCGTAAAAATGCAGAACAGTAGTATTTGAGGAGCTACTCCTCAGACCGGAGAGTTCGAGTTCCGCCTCGTTGTTTGTTCATCTGCGCCAGCATCAGACCGATGTATGAGGTCAGGAGGTCGTCGATCTTGTAACCCTGAAAAAGAGTTTGCACAGAATTATGAAAAGCAAGCCAGAGCATATGTCTCCTTTGTTGAGCGGACAACTTACCAAGGAAGTTTCGCATAACAGTTTGGTACCTGTAGAAAAAGGACAAAAGAGATTAATAATGAGCGATAAAAGCAGGTAGCACGAAAAGATGCCTAACACATACCTCGAACTAAGTTGCCGATAGTCATATGGAAGAAGGTGTTACCACTACTCCAGTTGGAGATGCGAGTGAAGGGATGTACGTCCAGGATTTTCTAGGAATCAAAAGTAATGCTTCCACTTGATTCAGGCAAACCAACACAGACAGACAGACAGACAGACAGACAGATAACCTCTGGACGCACTTTGGTTGTTGGATCAATAAGGTTAACGCCGTTCTTGTTGATAGCCAGAAGCAGCCGTTCGGGGTAATTTGAGTCGGTAGTTTGCTACAAAACAAACCAGACATCTAAATGGACTAGACAACCCAAGTGTTCTGTCATTTCTCACCCGAACTTCGAAAAAGGCCGACCCAAAGGTGGCCCACTTATAGATGTACTTGAGGAAAGCGACCTTGGCTTCGTCCTCAGTGAGACCGGTGTCTCCACTGAAGGCCGCCGCCACGGCCCGTTTCCAGTCCGAGGCACTCTGGCTGCGAATTAGGTCTAATGGAACCAAGTCTGTAACCGCAGGGAACACAAATGAAATTACAAGAACGCGGACTAGAAGGACCTTTGTAAAGGTGACACCTGCCTTTCAGCATGTTTGGTACATTCTGTAAATCATTCTTGTTTTCTCCGAACTTCGCGCGATAAATAAGGGCAGCCAGCTTGACGGCGTCCTCCTTCTTGGCATCGTGGAATGCCCGCAGGTACTTTGGCAGTTCTTGGTGGTAGTGGAAGATGAGATCAGCCTAGACAAGCCATAACCATCAGTCCTTTCTGTATTTGTCTGTCTGTCTGTCTGTCTGTCTGTCTGTCTGTCTGTCTGTTTGTCTGCCTGACTATTTCTTCCGGGCTAGCTATCTATCTTGCTGCTTGCTTTTCGGTTTGATGACAAGCATGTTTGTCTGAGAAGGTGAAACTGTTGACCAAACTTGCCTGACGATCACGACCAGGAACCTGAAAGAAAGGATGAGCAGTGTAGAAGCTGTTTACCTAACTGAAAAGGCAGACAATTAGTTACCGTGTTGGTCCATAACTTCTTCATAAAGAAGACTTGATAGGTGAATTGAGGGATAATGCCTTCGCGCGATGGTTTGGCTTTCTTGATCCAGTCGGTGAGGTGGCGAACAAAGTCGAAGAAGAAATCATTTTCAGGCACACTGATAACCTAAACGCAGAACAAAATATTTGGACGTACGGCTCGGACGAATAATCAACGGGATGTTTTGACTTTTGCGACCAACCTTATCCGCAATCTTGACGAACAAACTGAATCCCTCCGAAGACCTAAAGTTTAAAGTTATAACGTAATACACTCCAAGCAATCAAAATTGTTGGCCTATAAATTACAAGACGTTAACTAATTGATTGTTCAATACTTCCTACAATTAATAACTTTCAAGTTTTAAGAAAAACAGTAAGAACTGTTATAATTTAAAAGGGTTAAAATATAAACATACGGAAATGTCGCGGTCTGGTATAAATATCTTTCTCTTATCTATTCATATCTGTGTTAATGATATATTTTATATCATCTTATTTTAAACGCATTGATTGGGGACATGTTTTGTAATTAATCCTAATCATTCACACCATACGAGGTGTCGCCGGTCTTTAAGACCCTTTGCATCTCAAGACCAAATGTTGAAAAGGCCAATACGTGCGTATCTCGGATGTCTGAGAGGTCGCCATCTTCGGCGAAGCGCGGACTAGCACGTCCTGCATCCTCTTGCTCAAATGACATTCAAAATTAATTAAAACTGCAAAGACGCATGCGTTACCTTAGATTGAGTCGATGGGAGATGTTATGGCAGAAGTCCTTGGCTTTCGTACTACTGTCTACCTCGAACGCCTCATCGGTATCGTCGGGGAAGTAAACCTAAAGAAAAGATAAATGACCAAGAAATATTTGCTATTCCTCTTTAGAGGCAATCATCTGTTGTCTGTCTGTTTGCCTGTCTGCCAGCCTATCCACTTGTCTGTCAGCTAGTCTTCATATTTTTATATATACCTGTCTGTCCGACTGTCTGTCTGTCTTTCTGTCTTTCTGTCTGTCTGTCTGTCTGTTTGTTTGTTTGTTTGTCTGTCTGTCTGTCTGTCTGGCGATATAACTGACTACTGGCTAAATGTCTGACTCTCCGTCCCTCTGTCGATCTTTCCAATACCTTGTGAAAGATTTGTGTTGTCTTGTGTTGAATAGCCTCCACCTCGACCTACAAACATTGCGAAAATAAATTACAGACATAGCATGGAGTCCGACAAAAGAATTGTGTTTGGAGAGTTTACTTGGTGAGGAGGGAACTTTCTGGTGCCGGCCTTTTTGGTCTTTTGCAACCGATTGACACAGTCCAGTGCAATCTGATGCCGTTGCCTGGACCGTAAGAACTGCATGCATTCCTTAAGGAGGTTCTCGCTGGGTGCAAAGAGACCGGTGGCCAGCCAGAGCAACTCCCAACCCCGATCCTCCCCGATGCGACTGCGATTATCGGTTAACTGTTTCATCAACTGGCAGTACAGTTCGTCTTTCAGAAGGTCTTCCTTCAGGGCTTTCTCGAAAATCTGATCCGTTAATTCGTTGGAGACCCTACAATTCCCACCGGAACAAATGATAAAAGCGACCTTTGAGAATGCCGACGGAAAATATTTGGACATTGATATTCAGATTCACAGATCTGGAGATAAAACAAACAGTCAAACACGCAAACAGACAAACAAACAGAAAACAGACAGGTAAGTAGGAGAGAAAGAGACAGACAGACAGACGTAGTGACAAGGCGACAATGAGAGAGACAGGAAGACTCGTCGCCAGGCAGACAAACACTCACCGTGATTTCTTGCTGGGAAGATCGCCCATATATTTCATGATTGACTGGAAGGCAAAACATGCTTCCTGGTTGAGCTCATCCTTAATTTGAATCTTCTTAAGAAGCGGCAGTTTGATCGGTTCACGGGTGTGTTTCCATAATTCGTCCTTATCCTTCTTCCTGACTGAAGTCAGCGTAGACAAGCCTCCCATTACTGTGCCCTTTTTGGTTGCCTATAAAGTCAAATGGAAACATTAAACTGGTTAAAGTAAAACAATGAAGAAGGAAGACATTAGTATTTGCAGACAGTCAAATAGTTCCATATGTAAGTGGATGAATAGACAGGCAAACAAATTAAACACGATAACAGGCAGGAAGAACAAAGATAAGAGAAGAAAAAAGCCAAAGCTGCAGAAAAGAAAGAATATCGGAACTTACCGGCCGGAAATGTTCAGCAGCGTAAGTTTCGAGGGTATAATATTTTGCTTGCGGGGTGTCCTGTGAGTGAGTGCTGTTGGTCAAGGCGATGCGATCAACAAGGTCCATGGTGAAGAGCTGCAGCAGCTCCGGTCCCGGCTTAGTCAGTGTTGGCAGGAGGTAAACACAGTCCGGTGAGCCGGTGAAATCGCCTACTTTACCCGTCCGTTCACACCGCCCGTAACACTGTCCAACAGGGGGAAGGAAACAAGGCAACATTCACTTGACAGATGCGTGTGAAGCTATGAACTAGTAGTCTAACATGGATGAATGGGGACCTGCTGGAGAGAGAGAGAGGCAGCGCGACTTACCCAGCCGCCGCTAAGGAGTGTTTCACCGGTGGTGTTGTTTTCCAACACAATCAGATCGCCTTTAACGAAGCTTAGGTAAGATGCACTTTCTACCGGCGCCTGAAAAAACAAAGAAATACCAATGAGCAAGAGTTTGCAGACAACACGGCGCAACATTATGTCACACAGACATACAGTAGCAGTAAAAACAATTCTCAAACATACTGTCAGATCTTCAAAGAAGCAGGCTGACAGTCAAAGAGATATTCAGGCAACGAAAAAGTCTAGTCAGTTAGGCATGTACTCAGCAACGCGCCGAGGCATTTTTATTTGAGGGAATCAATTGTACAGAGGTAGACAGACACGCACGTAACCAGCAGATATTCAGACAAACCGGCACTCCACTAAGTATGCATGTTATTAACCAAAGAAACATCCAGGCATACTGGATTTATTAAATAGAAAATATGCCAGTACAAAGGCAGACAAACAGGCACTTCGTTAGCGAACAGACAGGAAGACAGACATTCAGTTAGGCAAGAACAAAGGCAAGGCGGCAGACAATCTCAAGCATGAGGGAAATCAACTGAAGAACAGTCAGACACCCGCCATAAGACCAATCAGACATGCAGTCACTCGGAAGTTCAGGTAGGAAGATAGACATTCAACCTTCGGGAGAACAGACAGCTCGCACTCAGGCAAGGACAATGAGGCAAGTTATGCGACGCATGAAACATCACAGAAACACGACCAGACAGACATTTAAACAGGCAGAAAGACATATATTCCGGCAGATGTTGAGATGCCTAGACGGACATACCAATATTCAAGCGCTCCGACATACGAACGCACATACAGATAGAAATTTAGTGAAAGAAAGGTAAACACTGCACGTCAGTCAGTCAGACTTTTAGACAAGCAGGCAAACATTCAAATCAGACACATGTAAAAATATACATGTACAAAAATTAGCCAGGCAAAGATGTGAAGAAAGAGAAAGAAGAGCGGTCGACAGACAGGCACGCGGATAAATTTCCTACCTTGAAGTCTTGAATAGCCACGCAATATTTGCTCTTTCGTTTGAGTCCATCTAGGAAGAAGGCAATGAGTTCCTGGATATCCTCGGCGTTGGTGGAGCGGAAGCTGAAGTCACCGCGAATCGTCTTAAGGGAGAACTGTGTGGCTTGTGCCTTGACTCCGTTAGTCGGTTGGTCCGGCCGGACTGTGACAATGTTTGTTATCTCGGGGTATGTCAGTTCGAGTAGTACTTGCTCCTCGTCATCCACTGCGCGCGCAAAGGCAAACAAAAGCAAAAAAGAAACCTTTATACACAGCCAATCATAACAAAACGCTTCAACGGGGAGGGATGGAAAGAACAACAAGGAAAAGCGAAAAGTGGTGGTAGTACGAACCGACATAGACACCAGTCCAATTCACAGCCATAATAACCTGCGAAATGATTTTACGTTAGCGAAGGAGACCATAAACGATTTGAGGCTTCACAGACATACGTCATTTTTTGGCAAGTGCGGACCGTCAAGACGGAAAGCTTCGTAGAAGCGGCTGAAGAGAAGGGGCCAGGTGAACTTAGAATAACTGACGATGTCTGAAAAGAGGAACGTATACAATACCTCAAAGCAGTAAATTCAGACAGTCAATAAATATGCAGAAACAGACAGACAGGCAAACAGACACAACGTCAGACAGATAGGCAAGCGGGCAGTCAGGCAGACAAGCAAGTTGGTAGACAAGCCAGGTAGTTTCAGGCAAATCAAACGACACAAAGACAAGTACCAGAAGTAAGACAAAAAACAAGTGAAAGAGAAAACAGACAAGAGGACAAGAGGACAGAGAGAGAGGTAAGTTGTCAGAAAGGCAAAATTAAAAACAGAGAAGGCTGGACGCACCTTGCTTCACCGTTAAAGGCGCTGACTTTTCCCGGACGAAGTAGCTCTTTTGATAGGCAGCCATCAAGAGTTGAGTCCAGTGTTCGACTTGGCCGTCTCGCTACAACATTTAATTTACTGAAGGATGAAGAATGTGACTGGAAGAAAGGAAGAAATGAACCTACCGTCAGCTGGTTGTCAGGGATATATTGAGGAATGAGAGCTAAGACCCTGTCACGGTTCATATCATTCCCGAAGTCGACGAAATACTGCTGCGCCGCAATCATCGCCAAGTCTTCGTCTTTGGCGCAGCGGTATTCGCGGAATTTAATACCGCGCACCACCTGCTGGTAGATTAGGTTGGTCGCGACCGCGTCTTCCGTAGGGTCATGCCACTGCCAATGGATTAAATACCGTAAGTCCCAGTCAGGGGTCCAAACAGGTCGCAAAAACTTACAGGAGTGAAAATTTCTTTTCGGAAAAATAATCTGAAGGGAGCATTCCGTTCCTTTGAAAAAGAGCGGAGATTAAATACCCGATGAGTCATCTGACTCACTCAAAATCAATGTCCGGACACGTGCTTGCCTGTCTGTCTGTCTGTCTGTCTGTTTGTCTGTTTGTCTGCCCGGCTGTTTGTGTGTCTTTTTGCCTGCCTGCCTGTTTGTCTTCGTTCAATTTATGTAGTTACTTGAGCGCCCTGTTCCTTTGCGTATTGTTCGCACTGAGAGATAGCGTCCATGACATGATCCCCACCAGAACCTAGTGACGAAACCTGTAAGTGATGAAGAAGTAAGTAGCTGCAGACATTGAGAGTTCAAGTTGGCATTTGGTTCATATGAAAGGGAAAGCGTGTGTTCCTACCTTCTCAAACAAGGCGATATAAAGTGAAAAACCGAAGACATCCGTGAGGGCAATTTTCTTGGCCAGTTGGTCGCACAGCTCCTTGGCCGTGGTGGCAGAGTCCGCAAGGAACATTTTCACCGTTCCGTCCATGAAAGTAATGGGCAACATCACCGGTTTCTTTGATTTACTGGCTTGCAGTTCGAGCCAACTAATATCCAGGCAGAAGACACGCTAGTCAGGCGAGAGGCTTATTCCAATTTTCAACACAGAGACTAGTCAACTAACCTAGGAGGCTGACTGCGGGGTCCGTTGGCAAAAGTTCGTTTGAGTCGCTCTTCACAGTAGGGCGAGTATCCTGCGGGACCATTGCGAATGAAATTCTGTAGATACTTCAGGAAACGATCTGTCGGGGCGAAACAACCCACGCAGAGGGACAGTAGAATCCATCCCCTGGCGTGACTGTTGGGTGAACGGCTTTCCCCGCTAAGTTGCTTCACAATTTGGCAGTAAATTTCATCACTGAAAATATTCATGAGGTTAATATATGCACAGAGACAGCGAGACAGACAGCAAGACAAACACACAGGCAGAAAGCAAGACAAATAGTCCGAAAGACAAAGACAGAAGCAGACAGACAGGCAACCAGGTAAAGAGACTGACCAACAAACAGGCAGAGACATTATCGAAACCGTACCGCAATTCTGGCCGCAGAATTCCGTGGCCGATAATAAAATGCAGCTTCTCCAAATGCGATGTTGGCCTGCTTTCCAGCAGCTCATAATATCCTTCCGGCATTTCATGATCGTCAGCCAAATTCAGGCGCGGAATCTTAGTCTTCTTCCGGATCGTCATGCTGATCAATTTTTTCCTAATTGACTTTGTCTGTAATAAGCAATTGAAGGCACTTCAGACATGCTGACTTTGACTTTTTCGATTGTGGCTAAAAGGTGCGGGGTACCTTATCGGACTTGTCCTTTTTGCCGTTGGCAATGGCCGGAGTCTCCCGCGAGTCACCGTTACTGTACACTTCCAGGCCACCGCTCTTGGCGAAATTTCTTCCCAATGTGGCGTAGATTTCCGTCATGATGGATACGTGACCATGACGGTCGCCATCCAGGCTGGGCTGGTACTTTGGCTCTGGCAAGTCACCTGCAGATCAATCAGACAGTCAGTTGGATCCCTTCCAGACAAGCAAACAATCGTTCCATTTGTCAGACACCAAAGCTTTGATCAGGCCTTTAGAAGACATGTCAGACAAGCTGTTGACAATCACTCAGAGCTAAAGTCATACACGGCAAAATATGCAATTAGTCAGCAGGCATCCATCGGTTCTAGCAGCGGCCGCTGAGGCATGGGCCAGAACTTCATTCAGACAAGTTAGTAGACAAGTTAGTAGATCGATCAGTTGGTCAAACAGGCATCCAGATATCGATCAGACTGTGAATATTCTGAAAGAAAGCGATCAATTTCGCAAAATCGCAAGTTTCGCAAGCGTTCAGATATGAGTGAGACAATCAGAGATATTTGCGACAATTTTCATTCAGACATCCAGACTTGAGCTCACGCTCGTAGAGGCAAGTGACAAATCCAGTCTAGTTAACCTCTAGACATCCAAACAATAGTGAGACATACAGTAGACCCAGACAGACATGTCAGGCCATTGATAACAATATCACATACGTACCCATAAACCTGAGAATGGCTACCCAAACAGCCAACGCCGCCCTGCGATCGACCTCATTGTCCAGCTGCAGCAGCGGATGCTTCAACGGTTTCCTCGAGTACACCGCCGAGGCGTTGCCTTGAAAGTAGGCCGCTGCAAACTTCTCAAACTTATGCCGGCTAATCTCCTCCTCCTCCTTCAGCTTATCCCCATCCGAAACCCGCTGCGACACCGGAATGGACGTAAAGACCTCCCCGTCACCGGCAGTCGGACTGGCGGGCTCGTCCGAGGCTCCCAATCCGAAATCACCAAAAATTTTGTCAATGTCCACCACTGAATTGATGTCTTCCCCAATCATGGAGGCCTCTTCGGATCCAGCGGAGGCACCCTCCAATCCGACTAGAAGGCCCTTGGCGCCGGGGTTCTTGCGGAGCTGGTAGTAACGAAGACGGGCTAAACGACCGCGACAACGGGCTTGCAGGTGGACGATGGACTGCCGAATGCGCTGGAACTGTGTGCTGAGAACGCGGGCTCGGAGGACTGCTTGCAGGCGGAGGAGTCCTTTCTTGGCCTACAAATCGAGAGCAATATGATTATGAGGCAATTAATTAAGCAGGTTATTGGTCGTTTAGCAGATCGCGACGTACATACATGAAGATATTGATCTACAGACTCAGACAGACTAGTAGACAAGCTGGTCATTAGGCTAATTCTAATTAACTGATACAGACAGAAGAAAAATACCTTGCAAGTTACATTTTGCTCAAAACCGAGATGTGGAGCTTTTGTTTGATTCAATTACGACCATCGAATTGACGGAGTAGGTTCGAAAGACAAAATAGTTGTATACGTCGTGACTAGTTTAAAGGTTAAATCTTTTTGCACTCATCCAAGAAGTTGTTGCTTCGGACTGCTTCGGAACTAATTTTGAGCACAAGTTCTTGCGTGCTACGGCGAATTCCCCTGTCAGTTGTAAACTATGATGGCTATAAGGAACAACATTGTAGAGATGTTCATTCTCATGCCAACCATTCAAGGCCAAACTGATGCTTGGAAGAAGTGGAGGCAGCCTTGGCTCCACGCGGCCATTCGTCATCATCCATTTCCTTCCTGCCATCGTCTTGCATATTCCACTGCAGTCTACTGGAAAACTCTATTGTAATACATGAGTAACTCGAAGCAACTTCTGCTTCAGAAGGTCGGGGATCTCTGCCTGGCCGTGGTGGTCCGTCTCGAAAAACATGTTGAGAGAAGAAACCACCTTCAACTTGACAAATTGGCGCTTATCGGCCAATTCAATCTTCGGGACTGACAAACAACCCCGTTATCCTCATTTACCGCGCGAATAGTTACAGAAGGCAGGTTGAAGTTTTGAAATTAGGATTGCACTTGGTTGGTTGTATAGTGAATTTTTAACGAAACGCTTTTCGGTAGTATTGTCAATAACTACTGAGAAATCAGGTTTTTTTGCGGCATTTTCTGTCTTGAGTAATATTTTCTCCGTGACCGTCCGCGTTACGCAAATACATTTAAACAGACCCATTCAAACATGACATTATAAAGACATTATGCAGACAGGAACAGGCATACTGCAAAGGAAATACCCAGAGAGAAAGAGACAGACAGACAGACAGACTGTAAATCAGCAGGTTTAGACACACAATTGAGAAAGAGATAGTTTGAGACAAACAAATTGGATGGCTACTAACCGTTTGGTAGATCTTGCGTTGCCTCCAGCCGCGCCAAACCTTTTGAATAACCAGAGCCGATTGCTTCATCTTAAGGAAACGTTTCCTTGCAAGCCAGCCGCGAACGCAGCGTTGAATGAGTAGGATTCGTTTGACCAAAACTCGCTCTCTCGTATGCTCTAGTAAGGTATCTTGCGCGTCCTAAGTAAAACACAACTCTCTCATCACACTCATCCGTCGCTTAAAACATTACTATCAAAAATACCTTAAGGAAAACTTTGGTCTTCCCAAGTTGATAAGAAGAATTGTCAGTGACTCCCAAGACGGCTCGGCAAATTTTCATGGTGGCTTCCCGGCAGTCCACCTTATGAGCCGGGCCGATTCCATGGGCCAACAGTCGGTAGCGATCCACAAAGTCATAGAAGATGTGTCGGATTGGGTAACCGGCTTTCCTTATACGGATTGTCTGGAGACAAAATTGTGTGCAACTTCAAATAATAGGACACACATTTACATTGCTCTTTTTATTCCCTTACGTCATGACAATATCATCCTAAACATGTTTCAACAATTGAACATGATTAGTCATTCTTTTACATAAAAGTAAGTCAAATGAATTGCTTAAAGAATAAGCGTGTTAGACACCAGACATTACGAAGAAAACAATTAAAACAACCATCAACTACTTTTTGAAATAAACATTTTGTGACTAAGTGAATGAACTTATTCAAGACTAAATCGATCGAGAAATTAATTTCTTTATGGAATTGGAAAGTAAGTTATTAACTAAATACCTATCTGGGATTGTTTCTCCAATAAAATGTCGTGGGCACTTAAATATACTTGTCAAAAATAATACAATCCCTGAATAACCGAGCAAGCAAAAATGTCTCTCTCCATACCTCCATCATGCCGGAGTAGCGGAGCTGTTTGCAACACAGCGGTCGATCAAAGACCAGCGCGCGCTTCAGCTCATTCGGTTTGATGCAACGCACAAAGAAGGGATGGGCACTGGCCAGTTGCTTCATCAGGATTTCCAGTGACTTTTTGAATTGAATCGCCAGCGTGGGGTTCTTCTTGCGGGTCTCTGTACTCATGCCCATTTCCTCTTTGAAGATGGCGCGAAGGAGCTTGTTCTTGGAGCTCTGGATCAGTTGAATCAAGTCGCCGCTGAAGGAATCACGATTCTTTTCCAGGAATCCCTTTGATTCGTACAGGACGACACCGGCAAAATGACGGATGCCGAAGGAGATGATCAGGTCCGATTTGGGTTTGAGGTAGGCCGGGTTGGTGTGGTGTTGGGTGTGGAGCTTGTTCAGCAGCGTTTGATCCGTCCCCTATTAACCAAGCATTATCAATTTTCACTTTCTGTCTGTCTGTTTGTCTGTCTGTCTAGGACTGTCTGCCTGCCTAATTTGGGCGTCTGTCTATGTGATTGTCCCTCGGTGGCCTACCTTAGGGAAGCGACTTTCATCATCGATCAAGGCGATAATACTGAGGGGTTTTGCGGCAATCATGTCCAGACTGAAATTAAAATAAGGTTTACTATTTCAACAGTCTTAGAATGACTGAGGGAGGGCACCCAGCATCGACAGTCCTTGACCACCCACCTGTCTTGATTGTCAACGAATTCTATGTGACTCCACTTAATGGACTCGACGTTGTACTCTTCTTGTTCCATCTTGAAGATATGCTGGACGAAAAACTGCTGCAGATTCTCGTTCGCAAAGTTGATGCACAGCTGCTCGAAACTGAAAATAAAAGATAAGGCCATTGATTGGACATGCGTCTGTCTGTCTAACGTTTTCTTTATTGGCTTGTTTGTTTGCTTGTCTGTCTGAGTGCCTATTTGACTGTTAGTCGTTGTACTAATCTACTCTGCCTTAATGTCTGAATTGATGGGCGTACCTATTGTGGTCGAAGTTTTCAAATCCGAAGATATCCAAAACGCCGATAGCGTTTCGTTGCTGTTTCGACGATTTCTTCGGTTTAAATATTGTCTGGTTGATCTTCTCCACGATCCAAACAAACAGGCGCCCGTAGACTCCTTTGACAAAAGCATCGCGAACATCATAGCTCTGCTGGGCCGACATAGTGGATACCACAATTTCCCCATTAGCGATTAAGCTACGAGTGGTCAGGGCGTCGGTCAGCTCCTTTTGGTTGACCTCCAACAGGCGACTGGCTCGGGAGATCCAGCCGTGATCACGAATCTCCACGGCATCCAAATTGTCAATCACCGTTGCTGAAATCACGAAAACGGTTTCTGTCAGTCATGGCCAATAGTGAGGCAGACAGGTAAACAGCCAAACAGACGGACATTTAGGCAAACGGACAGATAAACAAATGAACGCGCAGGCAGTCAGACAGGCAGACAAACAGACCGACGGAGAGCTAGCCAGACAGACAGACAGACTGACTGACAGAAGTCTGAAATTGCTTGACCAACCTTTGTATTTGGTGTTGCCTAAATGCAACAGGGCAGCGAGCACTTTAAAAATTTCAAAGCATTCCTCGGTGGAAAACATCAAAACCATCACTGCAAATACGAGACAAGCGGTGTGAAACTTTGTCCCACACGAACACTACAACACATTTTCAATATCATCCGGTGGCTTACTGGCACTTCGAATATCAGCAAATTCCACTGCATCATCGCGTCCTTCACATTTCAGGCATCCACCCTGAGAAGAGGAATGAATAAGATTGAATAGAAACTAAACAATCAAGCGTTGACTCGCTCATCTTAACAGCGACATTTCATCGAATAACAATTGAGCTGATTGATGAGTTAGCTGCATTGACATGTCATATATCAAGCAATCAAATCAATGCCCAAGTTGGCCCGGGCACATTTTGATTGACTTACCCGCGTGAGGTACTCATAATGTGAGGCATCCTGCAGCTCGAGCCGTTTCTTCTCGTCGTGCGTGAGGCCAGCCAGCATGCAGTAGAAGATGTGGTAGTTGCGCTCATTCTGGCTCTGACTCACAATCCGGCTCTTCTCCAGCAGATACTGATCAATTTTCGCCCCCTCAATCTGCCCGTCTTTGTTGAAATGGATGTCGACGTATTTTCCAAAACGACTGGAGTTGTCATTGCGGATGGTTTTGGCGTTCCCGAAGGCCTCCAGAATGGGATTGGCTTCGAGGATTTGCGATTCGATCATCGAATGCTGACCAGAAATCGCCGCAAGGAATTGCAGGATCAACTTGGTGCTCTCCGTTTTGCCCGCACCACTTTCCCCGCTGCAACAACATTTTGCAAAGTAAAAATGGCAATTGATTTGTCAGTTGCAGTTTTCAACTTGATAAGAGTCAATCCAAAGAAGAGTGAAAATGGTGGGAAACTCTTTTGTGAGATAGAGGTCCCGGAACGAGTCACTTTGACTTCCCGTACCCTGCTGCACGGGCCACCGGGCGGCAAGAGGCGCTCTGTCGCACATTATTCGAAAACTGATGGCTCACTGCGTACAATAGTACGTAAATAAGCGACCTCTCAGGGAGCATTTTCCAACGGTCGAAAGGACTTATTCTCCGTCTTTAAACATCTTCCCATCCCACAGCCTTTTTCACTTCTGAGAAGTGTTCCATCGGAGTTATCGATTATTCTCTATCGTTTAAGACCTTGGTTATAGCCAAAACCTGTCTGGAAGTTATGATTCCAGGGTGGCTCGTTGCAGGACACGGGAAAGTCAAAGTGACTCGTTCCACAACCTCTATCTGGCTACCTCATACTCTAAAGTATACACTATTCGTTCGATTGCCATATGGTCCCACAAGGGGTGGGGGATGGGGGGCAAGATTCTAAAAAAACAATATGGGGAAAATGAACCTTTTTATGCGTTTTAGCTGAAGGAGGGGTAAACGCCCCACCCCTTTTGCTGGCTGGCACATTACTGGTTGATTAAATTGATTTGAATGGGGGAATTAACTGGGTTTGTAACACCTCCAATGATTGCTCACCAAAAAAGGAACAGACTACGAGAACTAAAAATTGGCAATGTGAAAATGTAGAAACTTATAGTTTTTTTTGCAATCAAAATTGTAAAGCCTTAACAATTAATAATGATTTTTTACTTC
This sequence comes from Hypsibius dujardini, assembly GCA_001579985.1. NCBI lineage: Eukaryota > Metazoa > Tardigrada > Eutardigrada > Parachela > Hypsibiidae > Hypsibius > Hypsibius dujardini. The sequence goes on from LRSR01007109.1 coordinate 55,064, forward strand.
ATCAAACTTATAC
>LRSR01007114.1:0-20225 GCA_001579985.1 Hypsibius dujardini
CGACACTCTCAAGGCCTGAGAAGCCGGCAAAAAAGTTGTCGTCGATCGTTTGAAAATTAATATTATAAAAAATCAGCCTTCTGATCGTGTTGCGATCGAGGCTGGCGACGAGGTCCTGGAAGAAGAACGGAACGGTCGCTCCCGTTGTTAAATCACAGCTTGCGGAGTCCTGTATTGTGATATCAGTCAGATGGATTAAATGCGAAAGCAGGTAGTTGTTTTCCCGAATCGGGAATTTGATGTTCCGAAGAAAGAGATATTGCGTGGTTGAAGGAATTTGGAATGCGGGATCGTTCGAGGCATCTGTCGGCCAGGTGCCGTCGAGACAGGTCGTTCTCCCGTTGGGTTCATCCACCTCACATTGTGGTGGCGGACCTTCGGGACAGACCGTCTCTTCTGCATTACACACGCCTGCATAGTAGAATTTTTTTAAATATAACAATTTAATTTTTATTTATTTACTTATTAAAAGGTTATATTATATTATATTAAAAGAACATACAAATCCACGCTAAAACAGCGAGTGGTGTTTACTTTAATTTTTGTAAGGTTCACTCTAGAGTGAAAACGTTAGAGGACGTCTTACGTAAGCTGATTGCGGCTTGAACGACGATCAGGCTGGTTAGGAACATGCGACGACTCGTGCTGAACATTTTGCAATGGTATTGTCAAGAACAAATTACGGTGGCAGAAATCGAATCTTTTGCTAGGCGAAGATCTAATTCTATTAGATGCTAAAATGATAAATTTGAGCCTGAAAAGCACGGAATGTTTACGATACGAAATGCACCCGTTCATTGTGAACCTTCTTGACTGCTGAATCAAAACCCTTCGCAAAGGGTGCATACATTTCGCCGGGTATCAGTCCAGTCCTTATCGGTATGCAAACTGTTGGCGCACGTTGAACAGTGCCAGCCCAAGATATGTTGTCGCAAATTCTGCAACGCCATATGTGCAATCAGGGAACCATATTTAATAGGTCTGTCTGTCTGACTGCTTGCCTGCCTGCCTGCCTGCCTGCCTGCCTGCCTGCCTGCCTGCCTGCCTGCCTGCCTGCCTGTCTGTCTCTCATCTGTCTGTCTGTCTGTCTGTCTGTCTGTCTGTCTGTCTGTCTGTCTATTTGTTTGTCTGCCTGCCTGCCTGCCTGTCTGCCTGCCTGCCTGCCTGTCTGCCTGCCTGCCTGCCTGTCTGCCTGCCTGCCTGCCTGCCTGCCTACCGGTATGTCTATAAGTATGTACTGTCCAAAGTGGATGGGTTCCCCACTCTAAATTTGACGGAGCATTAGCCGTGGTCTGGCAAGTGTCGAACACCGACAGACCGCTTCATGAGCAGTGCATATAAGATCTTGGCCTTGCTCTGGTAGTCCTTTTTAACCGTCAGAAAGATGACCTACACATCCAACGACAGGCAGAGCAAAACAGTCACACCAAGACGGAAACATCCTCCCCATATCAACGTGTCCGTAATCGTACGTACCGGTGTCGCTACGTACTGCACGAGCGCTAGAGGCCAAATGTACAGCGTGACCTTCGGGTAGCGGAATGAGACGCCCAACAGCGTCAGCAGACCCTGTGGTAGCTGACTGATCAGATTGAACAGGAAACACACCAGCATCATCAGCGAAATTCGCTTCTGTCGTTTGGACATTACAGCGTTCGAATGAGAAGTTTCGCGTGAAACAACCTGAGCAACAACTGCCAAGACCTCGCCCTGCTTCAAGGAGCTCTCCACCCTGCCGGAACGGAGAGCTCGCTTCGACATGACAATCTTTCCGATGATGACCACGGCCGCGACGGTGGTTAAGGCAAACGGACCGTAAAAGTTAAAGGAAAGTAGAGAGACCAAAGTGTCGGTCTTAATGACCGCTGCACACGTCCCGATGGATGTCATTTTATACAGGTCGAAGTGTTCCCAACCGGAAATGGCAACGCCAAAATAGAGAGCGTTGAGCCAGATGAGTCAAGCCGGAATACTGGATCAGTCCGCGCATGAGGCTGCGGTGGATCAGTTTGTAATAACAAAGATATCTCGCCACCGATTTGAGGTAAAATGCAGATGAACGACTTAATGATGGCACGAAAATCTATTTTGACAGATATCCGTTCTGTTTGATCGTGTACGTCGGGCGAGACACGACTGGTCAAGAGTCAACCCTGCTAGGTACCCGTGTCGTGGGAAATTAAAAAACAGCCACGCAGCCACGTGCAACGCCTGTGGAAGCAGTGAGGCGGTGGTGGCCGCCATTTTCTAACGCAGTCAATATGATGACCGTGCATCGGGAAATCGGTGGGGAAATGTTCCAGTTCCAGTTTTTTGCTGAAGTCGTCCAGGGTCTTCTGCTGTCGGAAGCTGCACCGGAAGTTGCCCTGCCTGGGTCATCGTCGAATCAGGTCCGTTTTGAGGGAAGCAATCATTTTTTTAGTCAGTGGAGGCAGAACGAAGCGATGCAAATCATGCCGAAATAACACTGCTCGCTTGCTGTGTCAGAAAAGTAAAATCCATCTTCATCGGGAGTGTTCCGTTGAGTACCACCGCAAAAAGGGAAGTTTTTGGACTGACCATTGTCCAGCCGAGTGCTTGTTGTCTCGTTATCGTTTCAAGACCAGAAAAATGTGAAACGATTTTTTTTTCCTGACTGAATTAATCTACCGGACAGTTGGGAATTATTTGGTGTGTCCGTTGTGTTCTGCACAATCCGCCAACCAGATCCGTTTTTGGCTTTGACCATAAGCATGTTGCTGCGCAAAGTTAAGCAGAACAAGATACCTTGATTTATTGATTGAAACTATCGTCATGCAAAATTATAGTTCAAGTCTCATGTTTTTTAGTTTCAATTTTTTTAAGGTTAATGGCTTTGCCTTCTTTATTTGTTGACTAATTAGATCATGTGATACATCTGCGGTCATTTTGAGGCTGATGCAGGCAACGTCGGCCCAGGTGGGACTGAAAAAAGTTGATTATATTGGCAACTCTCTACAACATGTAAAAAGCCTGAAAATGGAGGCTCTCCTGACGCTGTAAAAATTAGGTACCAAGCAAACGCTTTGGGTTGAATCACTGCATGGGTTGAATCAGTCGGGTGGCGGAGGGCGCCACGAGTGTAAATTGTAAACAACACTCATTCAGCTTCACACACACCACCTGCGGCGCCCTCCGCCACCCGACTGATTCAACCCATGTAGTGATTCAACCCAAAGCGTTTGCCTGGTATGGCATCAAATGTCGAATTCAAATCAAACCAAATCAAGTTTGGTTTTTTGTTCCATGGGAAAAAGGAATGATAAGAAATCAAATGATCAAATAACTTTCAGAATCAAATCAAATCAAAATGTGCCTTTTCGTCATTCGTCCCTAGTAAAAGCGCCACTCAGACCATTTCAAATTAATTCTTTCCGGATAAGTATGAGATTACTTTCACAACTCGACTTCAGCAAATTTGAATTACTTCCTGATCTGAAAGTTGAAATAAGTGGTCGCGATATTCTGTTTTGTTGTTGTTATTTTAAAGACTCTGTCGGCACTTTGCTGCCGCACCCTCTGCACGTACGTAGGATACGCACGAGTCGAGTCAGTTGTTAGGTCTACCAACCGTAAGTTGGATAGTTAACAAGTTTATTAGACTGATAGTAAAGATTGTTAGAGAAATAAACTGAAAGAAAGGAAAGAGGAAGTAGAACTGCTGTAGAAATAATAAAACACATTATTATATAGTAAAGTTTTAACTGTAGAAATGAAGGTAAATGGCACATACATCAGAATAGGGTTAATAGAGTGGACAGAGTTACAAACTAAGTATGATACTCGTGAGTTAAAGAACTATCATGATTGGATATGGGGACTTGTTGGGCGTGTCCAACACAGTGACTCATATTCACACTTGTACAGGGCGCCTTATCTGATTTCCGAATCTCATAAACCCAAGACGTGCTCCACTCAATTTCACATGTGTGATATATTTCTTGTCTCATTTGGTCATTTGGATAGGAATTGGAAGCCGGTAGTTGTTTTCCCGATTCGGGAATAATATGATGCTCCATAGTGTGAGATGTTGCGTGGTTGGGACGATATCGAATGAGAGACCGTCCGGGGCATCTGCCGGCCAGGAACTGTCGGAACAGGTCGTTTCCCCATTGGGTTCATCCACCTTCTTCACTGCTGAATCTAAACCCTTCCCAAAGGGTATACAAATTTCGCCGGGTATCAGTCCAGTCCTTCCTTATCGGTGTGCACATTGTTGGAACGCACGTTAGACAGTGCTAACCCAAGATATGTTGTCAGAAATTATCAAAATGCCATAAGTGCAATCGGGGACCCATATTTACTGTCTGTCTGTCTGTCTGTCTGTCTGTCTGTCCATCTGTCTACTTGTTTGTCTGTTTGTCTGTCTGTCTGTCTGTCTGTCTGTCTGTCTGTCTATCTGTCTGCCTACCTGCCTGCCTACCCGTATGTCTGTCTATAAGTATGTCCAGCAAACTGCATCAGAATATTCCGCACCAAGCGGGTTTGCATCTCAAACTGCACTGTTTAAAGCGGATGGATTCCCCACTCTAAATTTGACGGAGCGTGAGCCCTGGTCCGGCACGTGTCGAACACCGACAGACCGCTTCATAAGCAGTACGTATAGGGTCTTGGCCTTGCTCTGGTAGTCCTTGTTAACCGTGAGAAAGATGACCTACACATCCAACGACAGGCAGAGCAAAAAAGTTACACCAAGACAGAAGCATCCTCCACAATGAACTTGCGTCAATCAATCAATTAAGGTTCCCCTTCGTTGTTCGTACCGGTATCGCTGCGTACTGCACAAGCGCTAGCAGCCAAATGTACAGCGTGACCTTAGGGTAGCGGAATGAGACGCCCAACAGCGTCAGCAGACACTGCGGCAGCTGACTGATCAGATTGAACAGGAAGCAAACCAGCATCATCAGCGAAATTCGCTTCTGTCGTTTGGACATCGTTACAGCGTTCGGATGAGAAGTTTCGGGTGAAACAACGGCCTCGCCCGGCTTCAACGAACTCTCCACCCTGCCCGAACGAAGAGCTCGCTTGGAGATTACCATCTTCCCGATGATGACTACGGCCGCGACAGTGATCAAGGCAAACGGACCGTAAAAGTTGAAGGAAAGTAGAGAGACCAAAGTGTCGGTCTTAATGACCGCTGCACACGTCCCGATGGATGTCATTTTATACAGGTCGAAGTGTTCCCAACCGGAAATAGCCACGCCAAAGTAGAGAGCGTTGAGCCAGACAAGAGTCAGCCCGAAGTACTGTACCAGTCCGCCGCGTAAGAGGCTGCGATGGTGGAAGGGTAACAAGACGGCGGTGAGACGGTTCAGTGCTAGCGAGGCTTCGCTCCAGTTGACCAGGGCATTAAAGGTCACGTGAAAGGGATGCCGGTAACGACAGGCCTGACAGTCTACGGGAATGCCTGACAATATGAAAGAGAAAAAATTGAATCTATGTTAGTTTTTTTCAGCTACCCCTAGTACTCCATGGGATTTACTTTGCTCTCTTTTCGACTGGGGAACAAATTCGCAACTTCTTTATCATTGGCGGGGCCAAATTTTTTGACCGTTTAAGAGCATCTTTCGTAGATAAAAAATGTCGTGAATTTTGTTCCGAGAAAGATCTCGAAAATGTTTTTAGATCCTCAAAAAGACATGTTCGGGTAGACCCACCAGTTATGGCGGCGTTCGAGGCCCTGTCGACGTAGTGGAGCACGGTGGGAAAGATGGCCGCACACAGGACGAGATGGCAAATGAGAAGGTGTGCGACTAATCGACCTGCGCCTTTTCGCAGTGCTGGATTTTTCAGCAGGATGATGAGGACAAGGAGATTGCTGACCACACCGATTGCACAGACAATTCCAGTGAGGAATTTCCACGTCATCACGGCGGGATCTGGGTGGGAGACCTTCGGCGTGGACGCGTTGTAAGGTGTGATGCAGTAGCGATCAGTTAAGACCGTGTTATTACCCGTAAGTGACAAGTTAAAGTGCTCCACGATAGACATTTCAATTTCTGGTCAAAATTTATTTTTCAGAAATTTTAAAAATATTGCCGAACTGTTTTTTGTAATGCTTGCTGGAGAAAAACCTAAATTTAGGGAAAGGGTGTACCATATTTATATGTTGCAGAGGTAATAACGGTGCAATTGCAGACATGACAATGCCAGATATTCCAGACAGGAAGCTGAGGGGGCAGGGGGATGTATCATATCAGCAATATAAAGAGTACAAGTCATCACCACACCTCCCCGTAAATTGTCACCTGACCTTTCCTCCGGCCGGAAAGGATGCTGCACGTTGAATAACGGAAGTCACCCATTATTCGTACAGTGAAAGTCACCCGAATGCCAAGAGCGGCAATTACCAGTCGGCTCATTGTTAAATTTGAAGTCATACTTTCCTTCATAAGTTTCACTGGCAACTTTGAAAGTGTAAGAAATTTGGCCATTTCTAGATCTGTCGTTGGCGATTTGCGGTGCTTCTTGCCATTCCTGAAAAGATGTATTACCGTTGATGTACATTTTCATGGTGGCTGATTTGTCTAATTTTGCTGACGTCAATTGTTTCTATTTGGGGTGTTTGTTCGGATTTGATTTGGGCATCTTTTTGTTCGGTCGGCTCGATCCGGACCGCGTTGTCGATCCGTTAAGCTGACATCTCAAGTTTGAGACGCTTCCGTAGAAACTGACCCGGTAACGTACGCTAAATAAGAGGACTTTATCTGCGCAGGGAGATGTGTGAGGCAGCAGGCTAGATGTGTGTGGGTGATAATTTGTTTTCCAAAACGGAAAGGAATACCACAGGCATTGGGCATGTCCGCCAGCGCAGGTCCCCCGCAGAATCGTGGGCGGATTCCCGAACCTTCCGGAAGAAATTGCTAAGGATGTGTCTGGAAATAGCTCAATCAAAGTGATTAAATCTGACCGAGAAAACTGCACATTTTGGGATCGAGGGTCACCTTCGCGCTTTTACAGTGGACCGTGGGTTCCATCGGTATCTCCATACATGGCCATAATTTTGGGTGGCAGAGTTTGAGCCATCAGGGTGGTCTGAGTTTGAGCCACTCTTAGCTGGTGCTTGCCATTGCTTCTCCCGAATCTTTGATTTAATGTTCGGCCCAGCGGAAAAATTAGGCATGACTGCCGTCCCGAAAATTCAATCAATCAATCACAAGGAAAAAGCGCCAAAATATGCAAGTTCAATCAATCGATCAATTCAGCAAAAGGCGCATGATCAGTTGTGGTCAAGAGCGCGTGCGCGCGGTGACTTATTTCGGCTCAAACTCGGACCACCCTTAAAGTCAGCCACCCAAAATTGTGGCCATATATCTACCAACGGAAATGTGTGACTTTCAGGGTCACTTACCGATAATGGGGGTCCCCAAATCCCTTGCCGAAAAAGAGGAACCGCGTAAGTCCCACTGTAAGTGTCGAAACTGAGTGTCCAGGATGAGGAATAGGTCAAATTCCTTGTACTGTGCGCTCCCGATCTCAAGGGTCGATTATGCCCCCACCCCCGCTGATTCCTCCAGGCACACCTGATGGCCCCAGGTGTGCTTACAAAACCACCTAGAGTGAAAGTCCTGAGATTCGAACGACGTCACAAATTCGTTTCTAATTTATTGTCTCAAACTTCCAACTAGCAACGGCCGGCTCCGAGCGAACGGTTCGATAGAAATAAACTCACGTGACCGTTCGAACCAAAGGATTTTGATTGTACCAGCCTTTTCGTTCAGGAATATTTTCAAGTCCATGCACTACGACGTTCCTGCACAACGATGAAAAAAGACTCCAGCCCTTCCCAGAGCGTGCAGGAGATCAATCAACCGAAAAGTCAGGCTCTTACGTTAGCCACCGGCGGAGGGTGGCCTCTCCGATTTTCTTCGTTCTGGCAAATTCTTGTTGAAGTTTCGCAACGACGCAATGACAAAATTGTCGTTTCATCCACACGGTCTGCCATATGTAGCCGTGGTAAGTCGTGTGAGACATTGACATGGCAAGGCCTTGCTTTAATTCTCTCCCACGGCCTGGGTTGTTTTCGTTTTTATGTCTTTCATTAACATAAGAAAAATTGTGTTTCTGAAACGCCGATAAGATAAAAAATAAAGATGTTCTATAAAGAAGTGAATGAATCAACCAATCAACGGTTAAAGTTCACAAAAAAGCGGATATGTATTCCAGGAACTGTGAATTTTTCTTCTGCAAAATGTACGGCTCAGTTGCAAATGAAATATTTTTCTCAAAATCTACATATTTAATCAAATATTTTTGAAAAACAAAATTCAGGGTAATCGGAGTGTGTAATTCCATTCCGGCCCCTCGGGAGATTGAAGTGGAAATGGTTGGGGGAATATTACTGGTACGTTTGAAAATCGTTTGCAAAACTACCAATGAGGACCGATTTTTTGAAATATTCTGTTCCTCTGAAATATTCTGTTCCTTTGGTAAGTAATTCATATCTCAGTTGTGCAAAGGCGCCACCGCAATCAACACTATCACGGAAATTGTTATCGCGCTGATGAAGATCGCATCCACAATTAACAGGATTTTTTGGGCGAAATCGATCTGGAAATATAACGAAAACTTCACACGTAAATGAAGTGCCCATAAAATGTTGTTCAACACTCCGTGCGCTTACAGGAAATTCGTTCGGTCTGAGTGTTGGGACGCGTGCTGGAAAGTATCAAAGCCAAAGTTACCGAATATCGTTACTGACAATTAAAATGCCAAAAAAGGATCACCAGAGCCTAAATGACGAAATAAATTTTGAAGATCATTGTAATTCCCTAATATTGCACGAGACTCATTTGGTTCTCTATTTCTGCCGGGGAACTTGAATTTTGAGAGCGATAATGCCAAAATGTTGAGCACTTAATTTTTCCGCAAGGCCAAGAGGTGAATACATTTTTTTCTAACTCAGACGAGTAAAAAAACAGCTATACTCGTGCGAAAATTAACTTGTATCCGATGCATGATCCGATACAAAAAACGGATATCCGATGCATGGTCCGATACAAAAACGGATATTCGATAATTATGATCCGATACAACTTAATTGAGGCATTTTCGCACGAGATACAGCTATACTCGACGATTACAGTATAGCTCTGTTAGAAAAGCAGAAAGCGACGTCATTTTGCATTTCATCTCTGAAAATCATCCTAAGCTAGAATCTGCATACTAACCGTTAAATATGTGTCGATTTCGGTTGACCTCAAGCCCGATTTGCAGCAGGATGTTAACGAGGAAACACGTGAGGATGAGGTATGCGGCCGCTTCGTGGACTCCAAGGACGGGCAGTCGGGCCCCGAGGAACATCGTCACGACTGATGATGACAGAACAATATGCTTCTTTTTTAGATTTGAAAATTGACAACTTTTTTTGCGCAAAATCGTGAATCTCCATGTCTGAATGGTGAAGCTCCATGCTTTTTTAGATTTGAAATTGACAATTTTTTTTGCGCAAAATGGAACAGCTGTGCTGAGATTACTTTTTGAGAGTCGTTGTTTGGGTTCTGGTGAGCCGCGTGGGACAACCACACATTTGATTTGTTTAGTTGTTGATTAATTTATTGGCTTACAAAAAAATGCCTTGCGCTTTCCTTTTGCGAAGTGTGACGTCATAGGCGATAGAATGCTTATAACAAATGAAATCAATCATATTGACAACGAAATCGTGAGGAAACTGCAATATAATGCAGAGGATACCGCAAGGAAATAAAAACAACAACAAAATACTTAAGATGTGCAGTAATGTGACCCAAATCAATCAAAGCTTGATTGACACGTTTTACCTCTACGGCCCACCAGAACCCAAACAACGACCCCCCAAAGTGACCTCAACACAGCTGTAAATCTTCATGTCTGAATGGTGAGTCTCCATGTCTGAATGGTGAATCTTTATGTCTGAATGGTGAGTCTCCATGTCTGAATGCTGAGCCTCCATGTCTGAATGCTGAGCCTCCATGTCTGAATGCTGGATCTTTATGTCTGAAAGCTGAATCTTCATGTCTGAATGGTGAATCTTTATGTCTGAATGCTGAGCCTCCATGTCTGAATGCTGGATCTTTATGTCTGAATGGTGAATATCCATGTCTGAATGGTGAGCCTCCATGTCTGAATGCTGAGCCTCCATGTCTGAATGCTGGATCTTCATGTCTGAATGCTGAATCTCCATGTCTGAATGGAAGGACGTAATTCGGTCTGTAATGACATTTTACCGGAAAAAAGGTACGTGAGCCGGCCGAGTGTCCAGTGGAAATAATTGAAAATGAATCGTCTCGCATCGCCATTATGAGGCCGAAAGAAGACTGCAACGAATGGTTGAATCATTGCCAGGCTGAAGGTGATGACGCCCAGATATGCGTGGGAGATGTCCCTCCAACCGCCCACGTCGACTATGATGATGATGATGCTGGACAGGGTGAGGATTACGGCCAGGCTCATTAATGTTCTATGGGCCTGTATAAAAAAAACTAATACTTTGAATTAGGTTTCGAAGTGTTCAAATTGCAACTTTTGTCGGCCTTTTTAAACAAAATAGTTTTCTATCGAAGTAGCTTTCCAGATGGCTGAAAATAAAGCTAATTTGTGCTTCTAACGATCACAATCAGCCGATTCTAAAATTTGTCGAAGACTCAGTCAGACTCAATAACGCCGAAACAACTCAGTAAAGTCCGGCCAAAACTTGATCGAGTGTCCTGCCCACTAGCATGAAGCTTAAACATCCGAACAAACGTGTTCGTAGGTGAACAGCTTTGAACTGCTGCGATGTGAAAAAAATTGGACCAAAATAACCAAAATCGAATTTTTGACAATTTTATTAAAGTGAAGTAGTGAATGGCCCTGTATATACAGTAAGCGACAGAATTTAATCTAACCGAGGGTCCGGAAATGGGCAAAAGGGGCGGGGCAGGTAAAATAATTGAGGAGGGGTGAAAACTTACGAAAAACCAAACAGGTCCGTTCAGTAGAATTTTGTTCGAGTAAATGTTCTTTGTTTGCCGTGCGGTAAGGATACCGATTGTGACCAAAAAGTTCCAGGCAATAACCATCAGGATTGCTGTCAAAAATAAAACGTGTACACGAGCACAAGAAGAGTTGCGAATTGATAATTGGTTGGCTATACCATGAGCTTTTTTCCGCCCGTTGGATGTAGCAGGTGAGTCACTTGGTCGGTCGGTCGTAGGGTCAGCGGTAGAATTCCAATTGCCGCTTGTCGTGACGTAGTCAGCAGTGATTGGTGAGGCGGAAAAACCTTCGCTGAATCCGACAGGCGGTGTGGAATTCTCCAATGGTGACGTTGTTGGGGTTCCTGGCGTAGTTGTATTTACATCACCTCCTCAAGTCAGTCGGGAATCATGCATCCAGTGATACAGACAGACAGACAGACAGACAGACAGACAGACAGACAGACAGACAGACAGGCAGGCAGACAGACAGACAGATAGACAGACAGACAGTAACAAACCTTTGCAATCCCAGGAGTTCCCAACGATGTCGAACGTGAGCAGACCTTGAGTGGCTCTTAAACAAGATCCGTGCAAGGTCCTCAATTCGGACACACTGGCCCAGTTAACGAGGGGCCAAAGACCGGGCATCAAGACTTCGCAGCTCAAGCAGTTAATGCAATCAGGGCAGACGTTCTTGTTGAATTTAAAAGTCAATTCCACCGGAGCATTAGCAGCTCCTGTGAAAGTGTTGAGCACGGACACGGGTAGAGTAGTCAAGTGGGTCTCCCGAATCTCCAGCTGCGTGAGACGATTGAAAAACATACCGCCAAACGAGTCGATGGGTGTGTAGGTTATTTGGGCAAGGTTTTCCCCATGAAATGATATGACCTACATTTGCAGAAAATATTAGGAATAAGGAATTCCATTTTAGAAAGTTTCTAGCAGTGAACAAGTAGCCGAATATCATCTTTCTGTTGCAGTACGAGGAGTCCGGCTTATCTCTAGTCACCCCGTTTTCTGGGCAAGAAGGTATAGTCAGTTTGTGATTCCCGTAGACTGTCCATGCATTATTGTAGCGGAGCTCAGGAATATGCCGAAAAGCGGATTAAGCCTTTTTTTATCTCGCGTACACAGGCAAGTGCTTTCAAATTAAATTAGATATCTATTTTTTTATATTTCCAATCACTTTTAAATTAAAGCAACAAAGTTATTGCTTATGCTTCCACAATTTCCTTGTTGGACCACGCCCAGCAAGTCCTCATACCCAATCATCTTAACTATTTGACTCGTTAATACCTTACTTAGTAACTCTATCTACTCTGTTAACCCTATTCTGCTGCCACAGCTAATTACTGGCACGGAATTCTGATGTGTGTGCTATTCACTATCATTTCTATAGTGACACTTTACTATTTAATGTGTTTTATTAGTTAGAGAGGCAGTTGTACGTTCTCTTTCCTATCTTCCAGTTTACTTCTCTACCTGTCACTACATTCAGTCTAAGAAGTTGGGTAGTTAACAAGTTTATGTTTGGTAGGCCTAACAACCTTTTTGTGCTTGGAAGACTTTCAACTAACTTTTGAACTAACGCCTGGCTAAATCGTTTTTTTACGCCAACCGTTCAAAGTTTAGCAAATAGATTAGGGTCTGTTCGGAGCGATACGAGATTCAAAATCGAGTGGGGAAAGATCCCCGAAAAGTTTATCGCCCATCATGAAGTAATTCGAAAAGTTGAAAATCATTGAATTTCACACACTGTACCGTATTCCCCCGATCTCAAGGGACACTTTTTTGCCCTACCAGTTAATTTGATCTACCCCGGGTCTTGTCTGTTCATCACCGTTTGCTATTGTTTACCTACAATCAATCAATTAATCAATCTAATTTGTGCGTCGAGAAATCCCGCTTGATCAATCAATCAATCGCTGCCAAGTTGCGCTTAAATTTCAACCAAACACGACACAGTGAATCCGATTGAACAGTCAACCGATGACTGGAGGGGGTGGGGCTTAACTGTCCCTTGAGATCGGGGGAATACGGTATACTATGAAGGAGATCCCTAAACAGAATGAACGCTTTGCCGCTCACATGTGAACATGCACATCTCTTTCGAGAACCACCATTGATCACTAACTAATCAACTAATCAACTGAACACTGACTGATTCAGGAATACGCGACGCGGAAACATTAGCTATTTTTCCACGCGGAGCGGTGTGCACCCTCTACGTACGTACGTACGTAGGATACGTACGTAGGATACGTACGCGTACCTCAAGGGATTCCGCCACCGGATACAGAACTTCCCAAGCGAATTCCGTGAGTTCCGCAGCATGTACAACGCGCAGTTGCTTGAAGGAGCTCGTATTTCTGGCCCCAGGAAGACTGCTGACCGGAGCTCCCATCGCCAAAGGAGAGAAAGAACGGCGTGTGAACTCCTTGATTCGGCAGTTGTCAAACTCGACACTCTCAAGGCCTGAGAAGCCGGCAAAAAAGTCGTCGTCGATCGTTTCAAAATGAATATGCGTGAAAAATAGCGTTCTCATCGTGCTGCGATCGAGGCTGGCGACGAGGTTCTGGAAGAGGAACGGAACGGTCGCTCCGGTTGTCAAATCGCAGCTTTCGGAATATTCTATTTGGAGGACAGTCAGATTGATTAAATGCGAAAACCGGAAGCTGTTTTCCCGATTCGGGAATTTGATGTTATATAGTATGAGATGTTGCGTGGTTGGGGGAACATCGAATGCGGGATCAGCCGGCCAAGAACCCTCGGAACAGATCGTTATTCCGCTGGGTTCATCCAACCACTTGCATTGTGTTAGAGGACCCCCGAGGCAGATCGGCGGTGCGAGAGTCGGTAAAGAGTCACTGGTCGTCTCTTCTGCATTACACATGCCTGTACAGTAAGGTTTTCTTATATATATTATATATATTAAAAGAAGATACAACTCTACGCAAAAACCGCGAGTGGAGTTTGCGCTATTTTTTCAAGGTTCGCTTTAGAGTGAAAGCGTTGGAGGACATCTTACGTAAGCTGATTGCGGCTTGAACGACGATCAGGCAGGTTAGGAACATGCGACGACTCATGCTGAATAATGATATTGTCACAGACAAATTATGGTGGCAGAAATGGATTCTTTGCTGGCAGAAGATTTAATTCTATTCGATGCTTAAATGGTAAATTTGAGCCGAAAAAGCATGGAATGTTTATGATATGAAATGCACCGGTTCATTGTAAACCTTCTTCACTGCTGAATCTAAACCCTTCCCAAAGGGTATACAAATTTCGCCGGGTATCAATCCAGTCCTTCCTTATCGGTGTGCACATTGTTAGCACGCACGTTGGACAGTGCCAACCCAAGATATGTTGTCAGAATTTATCAAAATGCCATAAGTGCAATCGGAAACCCATATTTATTCTGTCTATCTGTCTGTCTGTCCATCTGTCTGCTTGCCTGCCTGTTTGTCTGCCTGTATGCCTGTCTGTCTGTTTGCTTGCCTGCCTGCTTGCCTGTCTGTCTGTCTGTCTGTCTGTCTGTCTGTCTGTCTGTCTGTTGCCTGCCTGTCCGTATGTCTGTCTAAAAGTATGTCCAGCAAACTGCATCAGAATGTTCCGCACCGAGCGGGTTTGCATCTCAAACTGCACTGTCCAAAGCGGATGGATTCCCCACTCTAAATTTCACGGAGCGTGAGCCCTGGTCCGGCACGTGTCGAACACCGACAGACCGCTTCATGAGCAGTGCGTATAGGGCCTTGGCCTTGCTCTGGTAGTCCTTGTTAACCGTCAGAAAGATGACCTAGGCATCGAACGACAGGCAGAGCAAAACAGTCACACCAAGACGGAAACATCCTCCCCAATCGACGTGCGTCAATCAATCAATCAATTCACAGTACGTACCGGTGTCGCTGCGTACTGCACAAGCGCCAGCAGCCAAATGTACAACGTGACCTTTGGGTAGCGGGATGAGACGCCCAACAGCGTCAGCAGACACTGCGGCAGCTGACTGATCAGATTGAACAGGAAACAAACCAGCATCATCAGCGAAATTCGCTTCTGTCGTTTGGACATTGTCGCAGCGTTCGGATGAGAAGTTTCGGGTGAAACAACAGCCAAGACCTCGCCCGGCTTCAAGGAGCTCTCCACCTTGCCGGAACGGAGAGCTCGCTTCGAGATTATTATCTTCCCGATGATGACCACGGCCGCGACGGTTGTCAGGGCAAACGGACCGTAAAAGTTGAAGGAAAGTAGAGAGACCAAAGTGTCGGTCTTAATGACCGCTGCACACGTCCCGATGGATGTCATTTTATACAGGTCGAAGTGTTCCCAACCGGAAATAGCCACGCCAAAGTAGAGAGCGTTGAGCCAAACGAGAGTCAGGCCGGAGTACTGGACCATTCCGCGCATGAGGCTGCGGTAGCAGACGGGGAACAAGACGGCGGTGAGACGGTTCAGTGCTAGCAAGGCTTCGCTCCAGTTGACTAGAGCGTTAAAGGTCACGTGGAAGGGGTGCCGGTAACGACAGGCCTGACAGTCCACGGGGATGCCTGACGATAAGAGGGGAAAAAATAAATTTTGATTTAATTTGCTCTCTTTTTCGACTGGGGAAGAAATTCGCAACTTCTTTATCATTGGCGAGGCCAAAATTTACGACCGTTTAAGAGCATCTTTCGTAGATAAAAAATGTCTTTTAGATCCTCAAAAAGACATGTTCGGGTAGACCCACCAGTTATGGCGGCGTTCGAGGCCCTGTCGACGTAGTGGAGCACGGTGGGAAAGATGGCCGCACACAGGACGAGATGGCACATGAGAAGGTGTGCGACTAATCGACCTGCGCCTTTTCGCAGTGCCGGATTTTTCAGCAGGACGATGAGGACAAGGAGATTGCTGACCACACCGATTGCGCAGACAATTCCAGTGAGGAATTTCCACGCCATCAAGGCGGGATCGGGGTGGGAGTCTTTCGGCGTGGACGCGTTGTAAGGTGTGATGCAGTACCGATCAGTTAAGACCGTGTTATTACCCGTAAGTGACAAGTTAAAGTGCTTCACGATAGACATTTCAATTTCTGGTCAAAATGTATTTTTAAGGAATTTAAAAAAAATTACCAAATTGTTTTTTGGAAGGCTTGCTGGAGAAAAACCTAAATTTAGGGAAAGTGTGTGCCATGTTCATACGCTGCAGAGGTAATAACAGTGCAATTGCGGGTAGGACGCCGGATACTCCAGACCGAAAGCTGGGGGGCAATGGGATGCATCCTGTCAGCAACATAAAAAGTACAAGTCATCACCACACCTCCCTGTAAATTGTCACCTGACCTTTCCTCCGGCGGAATGGGTGATATCCTGCACGCTGAATAAAGGGAAATCACCCACCATTCCTCCAGGGTAGGGATGACAATTACGCGGTTTGGGTCGTGGGCGCTTTGGGTCGTGGGCGGTTTGGGTCGTGGTCGCTTTGGGTCGTGGGCGGTTTGGGTCGTGGGCGGTTTGGGTCGTGGGCGCTTTGGGTCGTGGGCGGTTTGGGTCGTGGGCGCTTTGGATTCCAAACCGCGTCAAGTGATTTTGGTCAAACTTCAAACCCTCACGGTAAAGGTTTGGGCGGTTCTGATTACGCGACAGAAAGTGTACATACTGGTTTAAAATGCTTGGAAATGAAAATCGTCTTTAACCAGAATTTCTAACCAGGGTAAACTTTGCCCATCTGCTCTGTCTGACGCATATGCGTTTCTAAAGCGGTTCGTTATCCGGTTTGCGGTTCGGTTTGTCGGCGATTTCGTTTTTCGAACCGCGTTATTCCGGACGGTTCGGATTCTGAACCGGTTTAAACGGTTTGGGTTATTTTCCAGACCGCGTCACTCGGTTCGGTTCCAACTGCGTTATTCGGTTCGGTTCACACCGCGTCACTCGATTCGGTTCACACCGCGTCACTCGGTTCGGTTCACACCGCGTCACTCGGTTCGGTTCACACCGCGTCACTCGGTTCGGTTCACACCGCGTCACTCGGTTCGGTTCACACCGCGGTTTGAGACGGTTAACCGCGTGATTGCCATCCCCAGTACAGGGAGATGTGTGACACAGCAGGCTCGACGAGGGTCGGTAATAATTTGCTTTCCAAAAGGGAAAGGAATACCGCAGGCCATGGGCTTCTGCAGAATGGCATGTAGGCCCGCAGGTCCCGCCGCAAAATCGTAGAGCTTTTTCCGTCGTGAGGGGATTCCCGAACCTTCCGGACGAAATTGCTAAGGATGTGTCTGGAAATAGCGCAATCAAAGTGATTAAATCTGACAGAGAATACTGCACACCTTGTGATCGAGTTGTTGCAACGCGCGAAGCACCGCCCCTTGACATCCGACGACGAATCAGCCGACGCCACTGTACGCGTCAAGAAATAAAGGACGGGAAACTGAATGTCCAGGACTCATTTTTGAGTAGGTTAAGTTCCTCGTTTTGCTTTATAATGGTGTTAGGGCAGTGCCCCGCAGACCCCGCCCACTACATACTTGCATTTGTATATGTTGCGATTGGATGGTTGGGTGTCCGTGTAATCTTACAGCGAGCGTTCGAGTTCTCGGCTCCATGCTCACAAAATAAAATCAGTGTCGCGGTTCTCTTCCTCTTCGTTCTCTTCCTCTACCTTCGTGGTACTCACCGGTCAATAGCTCTACCCATCGAGGCGAGGTCACTGTCGATGGCGTGTCCATTGGCTTGCTCACAATCCGGAGCCATCCACATAAAATCAGTGTCGCGGTTCTCTTCGTTTTCCTTCGTGGCACTCACCGGTCAATAGCTCTACCCATCGAGGCGAGGTCAGTTTCGATGGCGTGTCCATTGGCTTGTTCACAATCAGGAGCCATCCACATAAAATCAGTGTCGCGGTTCTCTTCGTTTTCGTTCTCTTCCTCTACCTTCGTGGCACTCACCGGTCAATAGCTCAACCCATCGAGGCGAGGTCAGTTTCGATGGCGTTTCTATTGGCTTGCTCACAATCCGGAACTGGAAGAGGGATCACTCTCATCCAGCCTGTTTATTAAAACCATTTAAGAAAACCCTCATAAAAACAGTAATAAACTACTTGAAATGCATGTAGGCTCAAGGTCTCCAGTAAAGATAAAGGAAGCGCTCAAAAAAGTCAGTCAGAAAAACATTTTAAAAAACGAAACTCATTGGGCAAAAAAAAGCAATGTCAAACTTTTTGCAGGAGAGGAACGATCACCGACCAGAGAAAACAGCGGCAGTTTTACTAATAAACGTTTGGCAGAACATTCTCAGAGTCATTTCACCCATTGAACACTTAATACATCCCGAAGCATTCTTCCCATCACATCATCGGACTAGTCACGTGTTCCCACACACACGTGGCCTGCTTTTTCCGGCTATTTTCCCCCTCCAGTCAGGGACGTCCCGTCGCTCCGTTTCGGCGGTGGCGGCGGTTTCCGTCGCTCATCCTGCGGCTGCGTCGGCGAGACCGCCTTCAACAGCTCCGGCGGCGGTGGCGGCAGGTAGTCCATCCCGTCGGTCACGTCGGTGAGCAACGCCGAGTGGCGCTTCTTTTGAGCAAGAACTCGCTGTAAATCCGCCATGAAGTCCCCGGAGGACGCCACCGTCCGCTGCGACGGAGCACCGTTCTCCGACATACTCCGGTCGAGGAAGATTCCCTCGGAATGCCTTTGGCCCGCTTCGCCCAGTTTGGTCAGGTCGCTCCGTCTCGGCGGCGGCGGTGCCGGATGCCGTCCGTTCAGCATCGGACTCATCGACTGGGTTCGCTGGTAACCGTCGACGGGGACCCTCGCCGGTGATGACGTCACTGCGGAGGGTGGAACCGGTGAGTATCCGTTGGTAGTGACGGAGGAAACCCTGGCCGGTGATGACGTCACCGCGGAGGATGGAACCGGTGAGTACCCGTTGGTGGTGACGGAGGAAACCCTGGCCGGTGATGACGTCACCGCGGACGGAGAGTATCCGTTCATCGCGGACGACGGAGGATATCCGTTTGTGAGGACGACGGTGGGGACCCTCACCGGCGACGGAGGGACCGGTGACAGGACCGTCACCCTTCTCGCCGGCGACGACGGTTGGCTGAGGATGTCGTGGGCCTCCGGGACGCAGGCAAGGGTCTTCTTCGTGACGAGCGGTGACTGGGACTTGTTCCGTAGCTCGTTGAGGAATGGTAGCTGCTGCGACCCGCCGCCGTTTAGGTGCGACGGACTGCTCGGCGTCGCGCCCATACTATGCCGGTGTTGTTCGTTCAAACTCGGCTTCCGTTGCAGCAGTGCGGCCGGTTTCGGAGGAGTCGGCGGCGGCGGCGAGCGGACCGACATCGGTGGACTTAACGGACCGTTGCTCCGGAGGACCGGAGGACTCAAGGGCGAACCGTTCCGGAGGACCGTCGGACTTAAGGGCGGACCGTTCCGAAGAACCGTCGGACTCAACGGCGGACCGTTGCTTCGGAGGAGCGGGCTGAGCGGAGTCGGTGGGGACTCGGCTAGGAGCTCCGGTGGCGGCGGCGGCAGTTCGCTGTCTGAGAGGACGGACGACTGCGAGGAACGGGAGGACTGGGAGGAAGCGAAGGACCGTCGTTCGTCCGCGCTACGCATCAAGATCTGCGAGGTCTTGGTGGTGAAGGGGAGCTTCGGGACGGTTGAAGGGTTATTACCGGCGGGATGCGGGGGTTTTCGTTTGATCGTCCCGGTGGTGAGGTCGTCCTCGAAGGCACTTGAGTCGGTGGCAATGTGGGAGGGCGTCACGCGTCGACTGACCACCGGAGTCTGCTGGGCGGAGCTGTCGGACGAGTCCGAGTGGATGTCCTGCGCGGCGGTCCGTTCCAGGGCGCGGTTGAAGTTGTCGTAGAGGGTGCGGCCGTATTTGGCGATCCGTATTCCGGCCATCCACAGGTCCAGGGTCGGTTGGTCGTCCGTGCAGACGAATTTGATGTTCTTCGCGGCTTTGGCGGACTGCAGTTGGGGGAGTTTGAGGGCGAAGCCGTGGTCCGTGGGCGCTTTGTGCTTCTTCTTCCAGTTGATGCCGCGGTAGAGGTTCACCGAGTCGAAGGACGTCAGGCATTCCAAATCGGCGCTTGACTGGAAAAGCATGGAGAAACCAAATTTATAGACGACGTGATCGTCAAACAGACAGACAAACAGACAAACAGACAGACACACCGACACACCGACAGACAGACACACAGACAGACACACAGACAGACAACACACAGACACACAGACACACAGACACACAGACACACAGACAGACAGACAGACAGACAGACAGACAG
>LRSR01007115.1:0-10182 GCA_001579985.1 Hypsibius dujardini
TGATTCATCGGCTGGCCTCCATTGGATCAGGCGTCGCATGGACAACAAAATCGGAGGCTCAGGTCTGCTGGATGACCTGGAACAATGCCTCCGCGAGATGGGAAAATCAGGCCAACTGTATGAGCTGGAAAAATACGTCCGCACGATGCCAGAATCAGGCCCGCTGGATAACCTGGAAACATACGTTTGCAGGATGCGAGACTCAGGCCCACTGGAGGACCTGGAAAAATACGTTTGCAGGATGGGAGACTCAGGCCGGCTAGAGGACTTAGAACATTATGTCCGCACTATGCGAGAATCAGGCCCGCTGGATGATCTGAAAAAATACGTTTGCATGATGCGAGAATCAGGCCCGCTGGATGACCTGGAAGAGTATGTCCGCACGATGCGAGAATCACGCCCGCTGGATGACCTGGAAAAATACCTCTGCATGATGCGAGACTCAGGCCCGCTCGATGATCTGGAAGAGTATGTCCGCACAATGCGAGACTCAGGACGGTTGAAGGACCTGGAAGAGTATGCCCGCACGATGCGAGAATTAGGGCCGCAGAATGAACTGGAACATTCTGTCCGCATGATGCGAGAATCAGGCCTGCTGTACAACCTGGAACATTATATCCACACGATGCGATACTCAGGCCTGTCGGATAACCTTTCGCACCAAGACCGGGAAAGAGAAAATAGAATACTGCCGGATGCCCTGGTACAAGCTCTGACTAAGCTGTGCGACATGTATCTCGACTTGGCCCTGCTTATTTCCATTGCATCATTTAACTTCGCTGCCTATGTGTGGTATGAATTCCCTAACAATGACAGAACTATTCCGGCAGCCATTATCAGCGAACGAGATGTATTAATACACGAGACGAACTGCATTTTCCGAGATTTTGGCCGGGTGCTTTCCACATTGGGATGCCAATACCGAGGTGTAGAAGTTCTTTTGATTGGCAACCGTTTATTATCACCAATAGATGCGATACACGAATTGTTCAATTCCAAGGAGGGATTTCAAAGCAACAGTTCGTACTTCAAAGGAACATAAAGGGAAAGCCATTTTTGACCGGTGAGTGCTGTTTAGTATTTGGTGCAGTTCGTGCCGGAGCTACCGTTGTGTGTAACCAGGTGCTCATGCCACTCCACAAATACTCATTTCATTTAAATTCAATCACGTTATTTGTACCATGCTACACATACCTAAGAGTTTCGTGGTTTCTCCCGCTGTCTGAGTCAAAAGTCGTATCACCCAATTAATTGAACCATTAAACCATGGTATCTATGTGACACATTCATTACTTGAAGATCGCATAGAAGAGCCTTTGCACTTGCCCCATTTTTGTAATTGAACTCGGGACTGCTGCCCACGTTCAATTATTTCCTTTCTTAGTCCCCGTGCCCTCTAGCCGTTCTCTGATGTTGACTTAAGCTCATCCTTTCAGGGACGTTCTGAGCACTTCTTCGGAAGAGTCGGCGTGCGATCCGGAACAGCAAAAAGACATCGTTCACGACGTCTGTTAAGGAGAATTGGGAACCAGCTCTCGATGGTCGGGGTAACTGACGTAGTAGACAGAGCGCTACGTGTCCAGCGAGTACCAAGATAATTTCAATTTCCGTTTATGCTTTTTGTCCGAATTCATTTGTTGTCGTTATATAAGCGTCAAATAGTACAGTAATCCGTAGCTCCATCTACTCTACGCCCAATAACTCCGTGTATTTGTCGTCCCATATCATTTTTATTCCTTTCAAAATTGGAATGTCATTGTCAGTTGTCACGTGGAGTGGCCCATGCGGCAGCGAAGTCTGGAAATGCGTTCTCTGTTTTTCTTCAATGATTTTCGCTTCTTTTTAAATTGCTAATTAGGCAGTACGTGTGCTACCGTTCCACCGCGGTACCACGTACCGTAGCGTTCATCGGTGACGGCGCTGTAGTACGGAGAATGCGAATGTCCTGTATTACCTGTCATAAATGTATGTGTTTGCCGTGGAACTCTCCAGTCTCCCAAATGACGTGTAGGCGCCGCGAAAGACGAGATGCGAATAGGAGATCTCTTACATCTTTCTTTTCCAATCAGCCTGAAAACCTCGCATACCGCAGCACATGGTTACCCATATTTTTATAGAAAGGCGAAGCTGTTGCAGTTTCGACTAAAACCAAGATTTCCTACCGCTTAAGGTGGCTAGGAGTTTATTAGTAATAAATGTAAAGTCGTGACTTCCGTTTTCGAAAAGCGTAACGATCGATTGTGAAAGTATAAACAAAATCATTAATTACTACAAAGCTGCATTTGTAAAATGGTGGTCTAATTAAAATTGAATTAAAATTAAAACCACGGGGAGGGGCTAATGTACTGCAAATCATTTATCAATAAAGTTTGTTATAGCGACTTGCTTAAAATAGCATGTTAACTCTCGGTTATTCTCGGCGATTTTATATTCCGCTGACCATTGCGCCATCATCAATTTGTTTCAGCCAGAATCATTTGATGAAGACAGACTCAAGAAGATTTGTTCCAGCTGCGACGAATGAAACGGATATGTTAGTAGATTCCATTCCAAAAATATCATGTGTCTGTAGAGAATCTAACTGACATGTCAGTTGGGACAGCAGTTACCGATTGTCGGCAACAATTCAACTATCATTAAAAAACCGAAACACAATACGAACTGAAAGCCAGCTGTTGATTTCAATTGTTTCTACAGATGTAACTCACGGTGACAAGCAAACAAGTCAAACTCACCCAGCGTGGCTTGACATCTGCCGACGCAAAAGATTGTATAATTGACCAACAATTACATGTCTACAAGTCGTCGACTGTCAACTTGGGACCGGAGCTCCCACCGCACCCCCCCCCACCCCACAGCATAGACCGTCACTCGATTGACTGTTCATTCAGATTCACTTTCTTATGATTGGCTGAAACTTCGCAGCATCTATTCCGCAGTTGATTGACGTATTCGCAAAAAGTTTGAGATGCCAAATTTGATATTTGTTATTGATAGATTTTTAATTCATTTCTCAAGCCTGTGAGAGAAAATCACCGATACATGCATTCAGAATGCTTTTTTAAAGTCTTGAATTGTTCAGCGTAATGACTAGTTGCTTGATTGAGTGTTATTGCAATATATATTGACACCCAGAATAATAAGTCGCCGTCGTTCCTGCGCGTCTTGTATCTATTCTGCTAATAAAATGTTTAGCAGAATAGCAGTATAGCACTATTTGCTAAATATGCCTTTACATCATTCAGGATTTCAGTTATATTACGTAAGTCATAAACATTGCGCTCCTGCTCTATACCGATATACTGTATCTTGCTCTTGTCTCGATAAGCGCAAAACAAAAATTAACCAGTACAGTCTGTTCGTATTCATTCCTCGGCTTGTCTTTATTATTGATAAATGGGGCACATTGGTACTAGCACTGGCGACAAAAAAAATATATTAACAAGTATAGCACAGGCTTCGAAAAATGACGTTTATCGAGGACTGGAAGAACTACCGTACACCACAGACGAATGCGTAGGGCATAGAAGTATATAAATGTGCACAGCGCAAGCAGTTCAAGCAAGCGCAAGCTTTTGCCATGGAATTGTGTTTTGGAATTATTTCACCACGAATGAATATCGAATATAAAAACTGCCCAAATCAGAAAAAGTCTCATTCGTCCGTTTCGAAAATTTGATGAAAAACACGGCTTTTAACAACAGCTATTGTCTGTTCCAAACGTTCTCTGATGCCTTTAGTTTTCGTTTCCAAAAGGCCTCTTTGAGTTTGTTTTTCTGCATCGGACGCATGGACTTGCACTGTAATAAAGTGAACTTCCTGCTGAGAACACACATGTCCACATGCAAGCTCAAGACCTGATTTATACTTCTCTAGCTTGCCAAAGTCATTTCCAACAACCGCTTCCAATTTGATGAGGAGACCGTCTTCAGCTGCGTCGGTGATACTCTCATGCATATAGTTCACCCATGCCGGAGGATCGTGCTTGGAGTATGCTTTGCAGAATTCTTTTTGACAATAGGTTTCGTCTGGATGGAGAATTAGTAGGTTAAGACGGAATTGAACAAACGACACTGCTTTCCAGAATTCGAGAAATGTAACTTGCACCGCCTCGTCAGTAATCTTGATGCTTAATTTTGTCCGCAGTTCATCCAAAACGCCGTCGAAATAATTTTGAATTTTCTCCAGCTGTGTCGTGGAATTGTCTTGAAAAAAGAAGCTGTCAATCTTGCTGTTTAGATCTGCGGCGGCTTCATCGAGTCCGAAGATGCTGCATGTCGCCTCAACACCCAGGTGAATGCCCTTTTGAACAGAGGCTTTAATTGCATTTCGCAGGGGCTCCAAAGAGGCAGGAATAACAATTTCAGTTAATACGTATGCCGCAGCCATTGATTGACAAAGTCTCTAGTTAACTTAAAAATACAAGGTCGAACTCGAACTCGAACTCGAAGAGTTTTGAATCTTAAATTGCCCAAAATATTTTGGACAATATTCCATTCCCGCCATAAAGCTCAACGGATTGGGGCGGCAGCGACGTAGCAGCATATGAAGCCAAGTCTTATCGTCTTGCCCTAAACAATTGTTTGGCTAGTTAGATTAAAAGGGCGAGGCTGGTGCCTTGCCCATCCTCATTTCATTGTAAGAGGCGTTTGGCATAGTTTGCGGCATCGCGTCATCCGCTGATGGCAAAATATCAGCCAAAGGTTCTAAAACTAGATCTATCGGTATCATCAGGGCTGAATCAATAGCCAGGGAATACTGTGGCGCAGTGCAACCTGCTTGTTGTTTGCAATGGTTTACTGATAAATTAGGGCGTAATTCAGTTCAGGCGCCAACGTAACTTTTGCACGGCAAAATGTGATATGGGCGTATCGAAATGTAAATCAATAACCAGGTTATACTGTGGCGCCGTGCAGCCTGCTTCTAAACGTTGGCTGATAAATTTCTGTTTGTAAACGCTGTCTGTAAACGTTGGCAGATAAATTTGTACATAATTGAGTTCAGGCGCCAACGTAACGTTTGTGGGGCAAAATGTGATTTGGACGCATCAAAATGTGAGTTGATTTTGAGGGTCACATCCTCTTTGAACGATATGTACTAACAGGTGGAAGATTCACTTTTAAAGTAAGATAATCAACAGCCATCGTTAATTAACATCTTTTTACGATATATATTTATATATGGATACATAAAGTGTACATCTTGTCTGAATTTTGCTTGAGGGAAATCAAGTCCAGCTGCAGTTCTTAGCTAATTCGAGACTGGAGTTTTTATTTCAACATTATGGAAGCTGGTAATTATATCAAAGAGTTTGTTGATCGTTTAGCTGGAGAAATATTATGGAACATCAGAGGATATTATCGGCCCAAAATTGTCACAAGAAAGGTTGTATCGTTGTATAATTTAATGTGTCATATTGAGTCTATCAAATCTGATTCAGCCGATCAAATTCTGATCTCAGCACAGAAAGTATTGCTTTCTGAGCAAATGCAGCAATTGCCAGAACATTGGACGGCACCAGATTACTTGCAATACCGCTCGCAGGTCCATAAAATTGCTCGATCTTTAACGAAAATAAATGATTGCGATACGCCATCTGGTCGAGCTGAAGCAGTCAAAGCGTTTCTATCCGAGTACTCACAAACTGATTCATCGGCTGGCCTCCATTGGATCAGACGTCGCATGGACAACAAAATCGGAGGCTCAGGTCTGCTGGATGATCTGAAACAATACCTCAGCACAATGAGAAACTCAGGCCAGCTGAATGACCTGGAAAAATATGTCCGTACGATGAGAAACTCAGGCCGGCAGCATGATCTGAAAAAATACGTCCGCATGAGGCGAGATTCAGGCCCGCTGGATGATCTGGAACAATATGTCCGCATGATGCGAGACTCAGGCGGGCTGGATGACATGGAACAGTTTCTCCGCATGATGCGAGACTTAGGCGGGCTCAATAACCTGGAAACTTATCTCAGCACGATTCGAGACTCATGCCCGTCGGATGACCTTTCGCGCCAAGACCGGAAAATGGAGGATAAAATGTTGCCGGATGCCCTGATACAAGTCTTGACTAAGCTGTGTGACATATATCTCGACTTGGTCCTACTTATCTGCATTGTATCATTTAACTTTGCTGCCTACGTGTGGTATGAATTTCCTAACAATAACAGAACTATTCCGGCAGCCATTAAAACCGAACGAGATTTACTGATACGTGAGATGAACTGCATTTTTGAACATTTGGGCCGGGTGCTTGAGCTGCTTTACCCATGGGGATTCCGACCTGCTGGAGTTCTTTTGATTGACAACCGCCTACTATCACCAATAGATGCAATACACGAATGGGCTAATTTCAAGGACGACCAATATGAAGATCGATTAATCCGGGATTTCAAAGCAACAGTTCTTACTTCAAAGGAACATAAAGGGAAAGCCATTTTTGACCGGTGAGTGCTGTGTAGTATTTGGTGCAGTTCGTGCCGGAGCTACCGTTGTGTGTAACCAGGTGCTCATGCCACTCCACAAATACTCATTTTATTTAAATTCAATCACGTTATTTGTACCATGCTACACATACCTAAGAGTTTCATGGTTTCTCCCGCTGTCTGATTCAAAAGTCGTATCACCCAATTAATTGAACCATTAAACCATGGTATCTATGTGACACATTCATTACCTGAAGATCGCATAGAAGAGCCTTTGCACTTGCCCCATTTTTGTAATTGAACTCGGGACTGCTGCCCACGTTCAATTATTTCCTTTCTTAGTCCCCGTGCCCTCTAGCTGTCTTCTAACTTTGACGTAAGCTCATTCTTTCAGAGACGTTCTGACCACGTCTTCGGAAAAATCAGCGTGCGACCCGGAGCAGCAGAAAAACATCGCTCACGACGTCTGTTAAGGAGAATTGGGAACCAGCTCTTGATGGGCGGGGTAACTGACGTAGCAGACATGTCCACCCCAGCGAGTACCAGACTGATTTCACTTTCCGTTTCTGCTTTTTGTCCGGATTCATTTGTTGTCGTCAAATAGTGCATTAATCCCTAAGCTCCATCTACTCTACGCCCAATGACTCCGTGTATTTGTCGTCCCTTAACATTTTTATTCCTTTTAGCATTAGAATGCCATTTTCATGTGAAGTGGCCAATGCGGCAGCGAAGACTAGAAACGCGTTCTCTGTTTTTCTTCAATCATTTTGGCTTTTTTAGTTTGATAATTAGACAATACGCGTGCTACTGTTCCACCACGATACTACGTGCCTTAGCGTTCATCGGTTGAGGCCGGATCATGGTTGATGAGGTGAATTGAAACACCACATAGACACCCTTGTGGGCCAAATTTCTAGACGATAATTGCGCGAACTTTTTACTGGGAAACTTGGGGTGAGATGAGATGCCTCATCGAGTTAAATCTATTTTTACTTCACAGTGGCGAATTGACTGTTGGGCTCACCGGGCTGTTGCCCCCCCCTTGTGTCCAAAATAATTCCCCCCCCCTCGCTCAACGGGGGGGGGGCGCTCGGCGGGGGGGGGGGATTTTTTGGGCTTTTAACATATTAAAGCTTCCCCTCCAGGCCGACCTCAAGCCGCCACTGCCACCTCGTTAGGTGTGATGCAGCACACGAGATACGGAAGGACACGGAGTTACTTGACTCACATCACTTCTCATCAACTGTAACCCGGTCTTTAAGCTCTGCTGTCTATCTATTTTGCTGTCGCTGTCACCGATAAGATTAGGAATAGGCTTGGTTCATTATATGCCCATGTCAATTAGCGAACGGCCTGACAACTGACTGCGCCTAGGAAATTCCCTGATAACTGATTAGTGCAATGAAATCAACGCGCACCTGTGCATGAGATATTATAATTGAAGGTCCCGTATGATAATAAAAACCATGCTCGTTTTGGGGGGAGGATCGTCCACTTTGTTCACCTTCCCCTGAAATCCTGGAGTGCTCTGACCGCTTTCGCGTATCTCCGCATTAAATTACTTTGGCTGTTTCCTCGTTTTGCGAAGCGAGGCCAACCGCTGGCTGACTTGCAGGCACTTTAGAAGAGTCTAGCACCGGCAGATGGATCCGGCAACGCAAGACACACAGGCCACGACTGAGGGCACCCTGGCACAGGAACCAGCTCTCGATGACCTTGGTAACTGGTATGTCCGCTCCAGTTTTATACAGTGCATGCAGCACTGGCTTCGTCTTTTCGGGTAGGTATCAATCAATGTAATGCATCACGTGCCTTGCAGCAAACTGTTCGTCTGGCCGCCGCGGGAAGGTCGCTGCACCGACTTGAGCATGCAGCAGCTGAAACTCGCAGCCACTCAGGAGTGTCCGTCCTTCCAATACGGCCATATCATAATGAAATTTCGCGAGCTGAAAGAGCTGGGCCTGACAATCACCGCATTGATTGTGGTGAAAGACCGTTCGGAATACGAGAAGCTATTGAGAAAAGGGAGTCTTCCAGTTTGCGGAGAGCAATGGGACGTAAAGCCATATACCAAGGTAAACGCGGCTATTATCGCACATAGATTGTTGGAATAATTGCTGTCTTGAACACGATCGGTTGGTGTACAGACGCTTTGTCCCTAGACATTGTGTCCCTAGACAGTGTGTCCCGCGACATTGTGTCCCGCGACATTGTGTCCCGCGACATTGTGTCTCGCGACATTGTGTCCCGCGACATTGTGTCCCGCGACATTGTGCCCCGCGACATTGTGTCCCGCGACATTGTGTCCCGCGACATTGTGTCCCGCGACATTGTGTATTTCTGACATTATGTCTTGTCCTCACGACGTTTTGTCTGACCACTGACCAGATATTAGGTCAAGTCAGTTCTGCATTTTAGTACGTACTGCGGTGCGGACGTTGTGTGCCTTTTGAGTCAACCGGTTGTTTACCAGTTTGAATAATCAGTTATTCAGTGAGCTACTGTAGAGTTCAGACAATTTCGTGCAGCTTATTGGACCAACCAGTGTATTATCACTGGATGTCATTGTCGAAATTGTCGGAACTCTACAGTAAGTATTTGCAGTTGTCGGAGAACCTCACTAAAATTCACGCTTGCTTAAACGTGTGCTTTCTTTCTTTCAAAAAATTGACGCGCGGTGTAGCAATCCATTTTAGAACTTGACGCTCCATGTTAGAGCTTTAAAACCGATGGTACAAATAAGTGGTGCAGGGGCCAAAAAGGCCCCGCTAGGAGTGTGAGGGCGACGCTCCCTTAATAAAAAATAAAGTCAATCTACAGTCTGACAAAAAATCCCGGTCTAAATGTCTGTGGACAGTCTGTCTATCCGGCCAGAATGTCTGTGGGGACAGAATGTCCACAGCCAGAATGTCTGTGGGGACAGAATGTCCATGGCCGTAATGTCAGTGGGGACAGAATGTCCACGGCCATAATGTCTGTGGGGACAGAATGTCTATGGCCGTAATGTCTGTGGGGACAGAATGTCCATGGCCGTAATGTCTGTGGGGACAGAATGTCTGGGGACTAAGAGTCGGGCGGGACACGTAAAACGGATACAGTGTCTGGAGGACAGAATGTCGAGGGACGCAACGTCCGTATGCCGGAGTTTCCCTGACGAGGTCATTCTTACTTCTGTGTATTATCATGTGTAATGTTTGTATTCTCATTATTTCGCACTTCCCAAACTGTTAATCGATCTTTGATATAGCAAAATTTAAGTGAGACCGAACGGAATGAAAAATACGGATCTAAAGAGGATGAACGGAAAAGGTAAGAGACGAACGTTCAAGACATGAAAAAACTTGCCCGATTATAGTTACAGTTCGATTCGGTTCTGCTGTTCAGGAAGGCTTATTTGGTGAAAGTTCCTTCGCGCCATAGTTTATCCAGCATTAGGAGGCACTGCGAGGAGACCAAGTCAGGGGGATTAGAGTACGTTAAAGGCATTTTCTTCGCGGACAAGAATGAAGTGAAATTCTCCATCGGCTTCGACAACGAACTGGCTGCCGTGGATTTTGCGAAGCGTAAACATAAATCCCTCGGTCCTTTCGTAGTAACGGGAAAATACAGAGTAAGACAATGCCGTTTTTCAAAATGGCTGCGTTCGCATCAAACAAACAGCCGACAAGTGTTAGGTCTACCAACCGTCAGTTGGATAGTTAACAAGTTTATTAGACTGATAGTAAAGACCGTTAGAGAAATAAACTGGAAGAAA
>LRSR01007116.1:0-12158 GCA_001579985.1 Hypsibius dujardini
GTGGTGCAGTGGACACGAGTCAAACGGCTTAACTCGGTCAGCGCAAAGTTTTTGCCACATGTGTATCTCTGTTCGAGTCCTAATGCCCATGGTAGTAGTACTGCCGGTATAATGAGACTTTGCCTGAACGATCAAAAAAACTTATCCTGGTATGATCATAACCAAAAATTCAATTTGGAGTAAATTGACGTCAACCAAATAGCTTTCGGAGATCAGAAGGCAGAGCCAGGTGCTGTTACATTCTGGAAGGTGACTGGAAGTGTCAGGATGAGCTCTCCAGAATTGGCTCGAAGCTCCGTCCCTCGGACCCTGAAAAATATTTTGCTGATGCCAATCGAATTTCGGTTAAGGATGATGTCAAGAAAAGTTGGTTTCAGTGCATTTGCAGAAACTACAGAGTCCCAGAATATTGCCTGTTCTGGTGGCTGGAATTAGGAATAGGGAGCAACCCTCGTACAAATGCATATCTGCATCGTATGGCTATCGCGTTATGACAAAAGTCGAAATATATGTTCAATAGTTTTTGGAGTGTGACTTGTTGTTCTTCTGCAATCGACCTTCAAATTAGGATCCAAAATTTGAAATGAGGAGTGGCCAGTAATTAAGGCCTATTGAGAGTGACAGAACCATTACGCTGACACATACTGTACTGCCACGATTTTAAGGGTGGGTTAAGCCCCGCTCCGTCACACACGCCTGTGTGCTGAGTGAGCACACACACTCATACACACACAGTTGTGCACACCCGGTGTAAAAAACCCACCCTTATAATCGTGGCAGTACAGTACAGAATAGTCAACACGGATAGGAAATAGCCACTAGGTGACAGCACCATCAACTGGACCAGCACGGCACATACTATCACTCATATACTCAGTAGGCCAATATAGTGTACAGTACACACTAGGCCACAAGACAGCGCTAACTAAGTTAAAACTAACTTTTTACTGGGTGTCAGAAAATTAGGGTGGTCAAAGTTTGAGCCAATTTTACCCACAGCGTGCCACTGCTTTTCTCTTTTCTTTTATGTACTGCAATATGCAACAGCTGATTCTGCTTCAGCAATTTCAAGTTTTCATTTCCATCAAATCCGTACGCCATCGACATTTTACTTCTAATTCCATCCTACATTCAGGTTTAATTTTCTGAATATATTTGATCCTCGAATTGCGACAGGCCACTCGTGTGAGGTATCTGGTGCAGCTTTAGATTAACTAGCGCTGCAGCATGGGCTCTCACGCCGTCGTCCGTGTGGCGATTCTCGAAACGTCCGGGAAGATCATTGCCTCGTTCTCCTCCCATCAGCGCGCCTATCACTCGGCCGCAACAACTGCAAAAGCCAGCACGACGGCTGCCGGATTCGGTACAACTTCTCCACGCGCGGATATCAACACTGGCCGTTGGATCGATTCGATACGCAACGGATTCGCTGGCAGCGTGGGAAAGTGAGAATTGCAAGAGTCTAATCGCATCCTCGTTTTTTCCAGTGGTTTCCTTTGCTTTCCTCTATCCTTTCGCGTTTTTAGGACTCCTCTGATTCGCTTGAATACAATTAGCAAAGACACGGGTAAGTCATCTTAGCTTCGGTATGTTCAGACCATAGTCACAATACGGAAATATTTCTTTTTAATTACATTACATTCTTCCGTTCTGTGTAAACACTGATTGGATTACTTGCTTCTGTTTTGGTCGCAGGATCAGAAATATTAGTCAAAGCAGAATACGCCAACGCCGGCGGTTCTGTGAAGGATCGAGCTGCCCTCTTTCTACTCATCGATGCAATTGAACGAGGTTGGTTGACAATTGACACTTGGTTGGCAAATGATGCCAGAATGATCCTTCAGTTGGAGCCTTGATTGGTCGATTGGTCGATTACATAGATTGTTCCTGTACCGTTCACGGGTACGCTAGTTCTCGATGTGTCAATCGATTGATTTACTCGTTTTGCATCAATTAGTCATTTCATCAATCAATGCATAGGGCCTTGTGTAAATGGGTGGATTAACTTGTGTGTGTGTGCGTGCCAGATGGTTGAGTTGGGATCTTGATTGGTCGATTGGTCGATTGCATAAATTGTTCCTTTACCGTTCACGAGTACGCTAGTTCTCGACGAATCAATCGATTGATTTACTCGTTGTGTATCAATTATTCATTTCATCAATCAATGCATGGGGCCGTATGTAACTTGTGGGTTAACTTTTGCGTGTGTGCGTGCCAGTGTGCGTGTACATGTGTTTCTGTGTGGGAGCAGGACAGTTGCGATTTGACGGAAAAGAACCAGGAACGGTCGTGGAAGGAACGGCCGGAAATACCGGAATCGGCTTAGCACACTGCTGCTTAGCGTTGGGCCTGCGTTGCGTGATCTTCATGCCCAATAATCAGTCACAGGTACAGATCTGGGCAAGTTATGGATTTGATCCGCTGCAGTGTAAGATTGTGTCTGTGTAGCTTTGCTAATAAGTTCCGTCTAATGTAGGAAAAAGTTGACATCCTGAGAGCTCTAGGAGCGCAAGTTTTTTCGGTTCCGGTTGTCCCGTGGACCGATCAGGAGAACTACAACCATCAAGCCCGTCGTTACGCGGAAAAGCTGGAGAATGCCGTATGGACTAATCAGTTCGACAACGTCGCCAACACCAGGGCACATTACGAGACCACCGGTCCGGAAATATGGCAGCAGACAGAAGGGAAAGTTGTGAGTTAACTTTTCATAATGGTCGACTCAAGGCTGCAGTGCTATTCGGAAGTCTGTAGTACTGGGCCGTAAGGCACGAGGAATTCGGCCTATTCCAAACCGCTGACGATACCAATCACTGTCCAATTGGCCGAACGATCGGAAGTACGTTTTCTTGAATGTATTCGATCCCAAATTTGGTTTGGAAAGGATTTGCATGAGCAGAAAAATGAGTTGCTGTCAGTGGGCGGAGCTGCCAATCGTTTTGTCGTGGTATATGGAAACTTCCGCGTCGGATTTCAAACATGACACGGAACGTCTTCCCGTCTTTTAAATTTTTCCTGCAAACATCAGTCAATTCCAAATTAATTTTTGGTTCGGAAAGTGTCAACCAAAACTTACTTTCGATCACTTGGTGAAATCAAGAGCGATTGACAATGCCAACGGACAGTGGCTAGGAATAGGCCAGCAAAATAGATAAGCATTGATCGGATTCCTCTTACTGTTTCGGGTGAAGCTCATTGCTGTTGCTGCTAGTTTTTTATATGTTTTTTGTTTAGGATGCTGTTGTTTTTGGAACTGGAACGGGAGGAACTATAGCGGGTAGGTCAGTCACGCTTTCAAAGCAGCTGTTACAGACTGACCGTTGGGAGAGCTCCAATCTTCAACACATGCACTTCATGAAACTGTGCATGCAACGGATAAGTACATTCTGTTTGCTATTGCAGGAGTCAGTAGATATTTAAAAGAGCGGAACAAGAACATCCAGGTTTTCTTAGCCGATCCGCAAGGTTCGGTTCTCTACAAGTGGATCAAAGAGGGCAAACTCGAGCGCTTTGAGGGTGCGGGAAAAAATCCTCAAGGAAGTATTACGGAGGGAATCGGCCAGGGACGTGTCACGAAAAATCTGGAGAGCGCTTTGATCGATGACGCTTTACCGATTGGCGATAATAAAGTCATCGAATATGTAAGTTGCACGTAAAGAGGGACCTTGTTGGAATTCGGTCTGAAACTCTTGTCACAGACAGACAGACAGACAGACAGACAGACAGACAGACAGACCGACAGACCGACAGACATACATACATACATACATACATACAGTATCCGTCTGTCTGTATGTCTGTATGCTTGAATGGCTGACTCTGTCTGTCTGTCTGTCTGTCTGTCTGGATACCTGTCTGTTTCTCTGTCTGTCTGTCTGTCTGGATACCTGTCTGTTTCTCTGTCTGTCTGTCTGTCTGGATACCTGTCTGTCTGTCTGTCTGTTTGTCTGCCTGTATGTCTGCCTGTATGCTTGAATGGCTTACTTTGTCTGTCTGTCTAGCCAGCTGTTTTTTGTCCATCTGTCTGTCTGGAAGGCGCGTCGGCACTAGGCTTTTCTATCTTTCAGCCAGCATCCTTTGTATTCTGCAGACATTCCGGCTGCTGAATGAGGAAGGATTTTTCTGTGGAGCTTCCTCTGGACTCAATGTTGCTGCTGCAGTGGATGTGGCAAAACTGATGGGGCCCGGGAAGACAGTCGTCTCTTGTTTGTGTGATAACGGCCAGAAGTATTTCAAGAGATTATTCAGTAAAAAGGCTCTTATGGATGCCGGTATGTTACAAGTCATTGGATGGTTAATTTAATTTGTGGCTTGACTCTTGATTCCCAACTGTCTGTAAATTTTGTTTTCAGGCTTGCTGGAATTTGTTCCGGAGAAGTACCAACTCTCTCTCCGATAAATGCTCACTGCCGTCGATTACTCGCAGTGACCTGACTGTGTTCATACTCTGACCAATCACCCCAAAAATGTGATTCTTAATTTTACTGAGAAATTTTTTCGTTTGGTTTGTTAAAATGCCATTTTTTTCCGGTCAAACTTCTTTGGAACTCTAAATACACTGTACAACGGTAAAAACAGCGCCTGGTGAAACAAAGAAATGCGTAACGAACAATTCGAAACCAAAAGGAGATCAGTTGATGGTGTGAACTAAGCAAGGATGGAGAAGAAACACATTCAGAACCAAGCAAAAACTGCACAATCGGGTGGTATGACAGCAAAACAATCTATTCAGCGGCGGCAGCCTTCTCCGCCTTGGGCTTCGCTACTTTGGCGGGCTTGGCTGTCTCACCAGCACCTTCGGATGATGCTGTCTTTTTGGGCAATAGTGTGGGCGCAATGTTCGGCAGCACGCCACCTTGCGCGATGGTTACGCCAGAGAGCAGTTTGTTCAACTGCAAAGAAATGGAAAAACAAACTCAATTAATAACCACAAACGGCAGAATGGATTTGAGAAAGCCACTAACAATCAATCCACTGAAGGCCGTCACGGTAAAGGAGAAATTTCTAAAGAATCTTACCTCCTCGTCGTTGCGGATGGCCAACTGAAGATGACGGGGGATGATACGACTCTTCTTGTTGTCGCGGGCGGCATT
Organism: Hypsibius dujardini; assembly: GCA_001579985.1. NCBI lineage: Eukaryota > Metazoa > Tardigrada > Eutardigrada > Parachela > Hypsibiidae > Hypsibius > Hypsibius dujardini. Next base: position 5,091 of record LRSR01007116.1, read on the forward strand.
TCCGGCCAACTCCAGCACTTCAGCGGCGAGGTACTCTAGGACGGCAGCCAGGTAGACAGGGGCTCCTGCTCCAATCCGCTCACCGTAGTTACCTTTCCGGAGCAGACGATGGATCCTGCCGACGGGGAACTGGAGTCCAGCGCGAGACGATCGCGACTTGGACTTTCCGGTCTTCACCTTTCCTCCCTTTCCTCGGCCCGTCATGTTGAAGAGTTGGGTGTTTGTGGGGACTAGGAAGAAAATCTAAACGTAAAAGAATGTTTCGCACTTTTAGAAAACGAAAGGAATGAGAAAGTGAATGTGCAAAGGAAGCGTTTTATACGGCGGCATTCGTTCTGCACACAACGGTCGGAACGATGCGGACTCTGATTGGCGCGTAAGTCAGAAGAGTGTAGTCCCGCCTTACCTAACTTATTGACCAATCGTATGACGGAGTACCTCACACACTTTAAGGCCCGCCTTGACCACACCTCTTTTTGAACATGAATGAACTTGTGGCGGTTGTGGCGTCTGATTGGCTGATAAGTCGTCGGTGGTAAGACTGCATTTGTAAAGCGTAGTAGGGTAACGTGTGCTCCGTTTGCCAAACGTCTCGCGCGGTGGCACATATAAAAGCACGCCGTGGCACATTTTCATCTCATTCCCACTTTTTGAAATTTTCCCATCGCAGCTTGACGTGTTTACTTCAATCCCAGATCGCCAACTCGCTCATTCCCCCACCATGCCTCCGAAAGCATCTGCTGGAAAGGGTGTCGCCAAGAAATCCGGAAAGGCGCAAAAGGCCATCCGTGATCCCAACGCCAAGCGCCACAAGAAGCGGTAAGTTGATTGATTGAATGGCTGTAATTGTGTTTTTAATGGCTAACATGCTTATTTTTCTCGTCGATTACGCATTTGCTGCCAAGTTTTCGTTTGCGTGACTAATTTCCTGTCCTTTTTGCGTTTGCAGAAAGGAGTCCTACTCTATTTACATCTACAAGGTGTTGAAGCAGGTCCACCCCGACACTGGAGTCTCCTCTAAGGCGATGGCCATCATGAACTCCTTCGTCAACGACATCTTCGAGCGGATCGCCGCAGAGTCTTCGCGCCTCTCGCAGTACAACAAGAAGTCCACCATCACCTCCCGCGAAATCCAAACCGCTGTCCGACTTCTACTGCCCGGAGAGCTCGCCAAGCACGCCGTGTCTGAGGGCACCAAGGCCGTCACCAAGTACACCAGCGCAAAGTAGATTCTCATCGTTTTGATTGGACTTAGGTGTTCTCTCGTTTCTGGAGTTGTTACTTGTGTGTACAGTTTGAACTTTTGTTCTGTTACGATGCGACGTCCGCGCGTAAAATGGGAAATTGTTTTTGTTCACGATCTCGAGAGCTGTTGTAGTTGTGCTTTTAATTCCGCAATGGAAAAGAAGCCAGCATTATCCTCGCAGGCAATAAAATGAAACTGCAAGATTGATTGCTCGGATTGCACTGCAGGGTTGAGGTGGAACTCTAAAACGTCACGTTCAATCACAAACTGACCGTAAGCAGAAAGTTGGGAGTACTGTAGTGTAATAAACCAATCAAGGTACACACTACTTGCTAGCCGTCATTCAGATGTGTACTGTACGCTCCCGATCTCAAGGGTCGATTATGCCAACCCCGCAGATTCGCATCAAACTTGAGTGGATCGTTCCATTCCGTTCACTTGTCTGTGATTGGCCCGTTGGTTTCTGCTTTACAAGCTATTTTATCTTGCTTGATTAAAATGATGAGCATTTTTAAGTCAAGTTTAAGTGAATCTGAATGAACAACCAAGCGAGCAACGGAACGGGTTTTCGGCCCGGACCTAAAATCGACCCTTGATATCGGGAGCGTGCAGTACGGCTGTGCACCAGTTCAATTCATCACGAAAACCAGAACTGCCGTTATTTCACCTTTCGTTGATCGGATTTCGAACCGTCTGTGATAACAAAAAGCCCAAGCTTAGCGATGGTAAGTGTTGTTGCATGTTTTGCATCGCAGAACAGCCTTCATAACAAAAAGAACTTCCAGACAGCTGGCACAAAAAAAACCCCTTATGTACAGATGAGCAAGAAAACTGGAACGCTCAACGATGGAAACATTCGATAAAACAATGGCGAGATTTAACAAAGCGGCCGAGAAAAAGGAATCATTTAGGCGCGCTCTCCACGGATTCGGCGGGCCAATTGGATGTCCTTGGGCATGATGGTGACGCGCTTGGCGTGGATGGCGCACAAGTTAGTGTCCTCGAAGAGACCGACCAAGTAGGCTTCTGCGGCTTCCTACAAAGAAACATCAGAATTAAATCGGCCGCCAAGAAACAATCAAATCAATAAATCAAGCTAATGCCCTCACAATAAACCAAACAATGCAAAAATCAGGTAAGGCCAGCAAGACAATCGATCAATCAACCGCACACATACCTGAAGAGCCATGACGGCGGACGACTGGAAACGGAGATCGGTTTTGAAGTCCTGGGCAATCTCACGAACAAGGCGCTGGAAGGGGAGCTTGCGGATCAATAGCTCGGTCGACTTTTGGTAGCGACGGATCTCACGGAGGGCGACGGTTCCGGGTCGGTAGCGATGGGGCTTCTTCACTCCACCGGTAGCCGGTGCAGACTTGCGGGCTGCCTTGGTGGCAAGCTGCTTGCGAGGAGCCTTTCCTCCGGTCGACTTGCGGGCAGTCTGCTTGGTGCGGGCCATTTCGAGTTAGGACTTTGACGTTTTGGAGCAAACGAAGAACTTAGAGAAGGGGGAAAAATTCAAAACAGTTAACTAAATTTTTACAATGCTCACGTCAACTTTTATATAGCGGGCTCCTTTTGCACCCAGCGAGCGAAGCGTTTCATTGGGCAAAGCAAAAGCGGCCTGAGCCTACCATTGGCCGATTAGTATCAGTGGGCGGCACCCACATAGAAAATAATGCAGATTTTGATAAATACTGCTTTTTCGTAAAGAATAAGGTTTTCGTTTCATGCAAATGAAACAACGATTCTGTAGAGAATTTTTTTTCCTATTTGTCTGTTTACTCAAAAAAGATTCAAAATGAAACGCTGAAAAACAATCACGCTCCCAAAAATCAAAACAGTTGTTGCAAATTTCAGCCAATCACAGTACAACCGTCAGGTCAGAGGCGTGGTTTCTCAGTTAAGGTGCGATCAGTGCCAGCTGCAGACGATATAAAACAGGAAATTCTCTATCTTGAAAATTCAGTTGTTCAGTTTTCCAGTTTTCGATACTATTCTTCAGTCTTCGAAGTATTTTTCATTTTTTGACAAATTACCTAATAACTCATCATGACTGGCCGTGGAAAGGGAGGAAAGGGTCTCGGGAAAGGTACGCATTAATTGTGTTGTAACATTTGGTCTTCGCCCGTTCATTCTGCTTTGCTAAGTTCATTGATTGGCTGATCAACGGTGCTGCTTTTGATTTTCCCATTTCTAATTTCTGTTCTTCTGCTTTCCAGGAGGTGCCAAGCGCCATCGAAAAGTCCTCCGTGACAACATCCAGGGTATTACCAAGCCCGCCATCCGCCGCCTGGCTCGCCGTGGTGGAGTGAAACGAATCTCCGGCCTCATCTACGAGGAGACCCGCGGAGTGTTGAAAGTCTTCCTTGAGAACGTCATCCGGGACGCTGTGACCTACACCGAGCACGCCAAGCGCAAGACCGTCACAGCCATGGACGTCGTGTATGCCCTGAAACGCCAAGGACGCACTCTCTACGGATTTGGCTTGTAGATAATTCTTTTCCCGTTCATTGGCTTAGGGTTTTTTCTCGTTTCCAGAACCTGGCAGTGTGTTAACTTTTGTCACGGTCCCTTTTTTGTTCGACTGATCTCTGCAGCTTTTAAGTTTCCCAAGGCTGATCTGAGAAATTAACCTACCACGGTTGCCGAGAAAGAAGGGGCGGTAAAAATGAGCGAAAATGGCCCCGCTGAAGTGAAATAAAAAAAGCACTTGAATCATCTGTTTTGGTACGCGCAACTTTGAATATCATGCGCAAATTTCGGTTCAGGATGAAGGAAATCAGGCAGAAAAAAGATCCAACGGAAGTGCAGAAAAACACGTCAAAATAAATTTTATCATATCTACCATCCAAGGGCAAGGCGGGTCGTGTGCAAATTTCCGATTCTTGCTGCTACTCCAGCGTTCGCTTCTGCGTTAAAATCAATCCGTTGTTTCGGCATGAACGCTCAGTAAGCGAGTATTGCAAGTGCCGCGTGCAGATTTAAGAATCCAACGTCTACCGGTACGTCGGTACGCCGTACGCTACGCAGTACAAAGAGAACCATGAACTGAAACAGAATATGGCCTGAAGCAAAGGAACTTTGAGCTAGTAGCGGCACTCATTGTGTTTGCCATTGAGCGAGTGAATAGTGAGTGTACTTACTAGTCTAAAACTGTCTGTTTCAAATCGTATCCTGTTTCAATTCATATACTTCTCTTCGTAAACATATGACTATGGATGGCGGCTGTTCATATTCACAAACACTGAGGTTTGAGCAGCGTGGCTCGCCATTCATAAACAAACATATGCATCATTCGGCTCGCCATACGTGAACAAAAAACTCATTCGTCATTTGTCGCCATTAAATATTTTGTCTGATTGATTAAACGATCAAAATAAACCATGGACCGGGCAAATAGATCAAATCGATTCAGCAGCACAGACATAGATAGCCAAATGTCAGAAAAGTCGAGACAAGAGACTTCCACAGAGAGGCAGTTTTCACATACGATATTTCATGTAATTTTCATACACGATAATTCACATATGATATTTCATGTAGTTTTCATATACGATATTTCACATACGATATTTCATGTAGTTTTCATATACGATAATTCACATACGATATTTCATGTAATTTTCATATATGATAATTCACATACGATATTTCATGTAATTTTCATATACGATAATTCACATACGATATTTCATGTAATTTTCATACACGATAATTCATTCGATATTAATAACTAGAGCAGTCATACTGTAGTTTCGTGTGCAGGAACAATTTTGAGGTGTGCACATGTAAAATGTTCTAGCATGTCGCGTGCAAAACGACGGTTTGATAAAGGGAGAGCTGGCGGGATTCGTTCCTCGAGCTCGGAGCGCCGCCAAAACGTCACAACCAAAACTTTGCACTTGTGTGAACTGGGTGACGTCACTAGGTGACTACAGCAAAGTTCAACGGTGATCTGCCGCATCTGTGGACCTGGGCTCCTTTATATTTACTAGTAATGATTAGATGCTTAAATTGATTTGTATTATTTATTATTTTCAAAATAAAATAATAAAGCGAATTCATTTGCTATGAATTTTTTTTTTGAATTTTGTGAAGGAAAAACAATTGAATGGGGAATGCGAGTGCGACCTCGAATAAACTACACCAATGATAATCGGCCCGCCCACTTTTCTTCCACTTTCCCCGGATCGACTCGTTTCTAACGATCTTCTTTGAAAAACTGCACCGATTACCTTCAACTTTTTTGTCCTAAGTAGTAAAAAACGCATTTTCCTACTTTGTTCCGATTTCAAAAATTCAAAACTGATAAGCCTTCACGTTGAAAAAACACGTCAAAGCGAGCAGAAGCTGTAATCGACGGTGATTGGTCTGAAAGTCCTGAGGCCGAAAACCCGCCCACTTTCCCTATTCACATTTGCCGCGCGTATATAAACGGCAGCTGACTCGCATTTCGTATTACAATCGTGAATTATCTCGCTTCCATTAAACGCCTTCCCGATTTTGTGTAGCTTTGTACCGTTAATTAAGCTCCCAATCTCCGCCACATCCCTCACCTCACCATGCAGCCAGCCGGAAGTACCGCCGTTGCCGCCGCGCCTGCAGCCAGCCCTGCCAAAACCCAACCGGTCAAGAAAGCCGTTAAGAAAACAGTGACCAAGTCCGCGGCTGTCAAACCTTCAGCCTCGCATCCCACTTACTCCCAGATGGTCATCCGGGCTTTGACTGACTTGAAGCAAAGGTAAGGATTTTATCACATGTTTTAAATTTTTGCGTACATTTTTCGATTCGAATTTGAAATTGTGTTATTGATTTTTACTGCTGCTAACGGTTATTTTATTGTTATGATACATTCATTCTTGTTTAATTTCACTGTAGTTTAATTTGTTGGTTGAAATTCGTTCGATTCGTCAAGCGCGTTCAAGTTCAAGCATTAATCAATAAATCTCCTTTTTTCAGGGGTGGCTCGTCCCGTCCGGCGATCAAGAAATTCGTCCAGACCAAATTCAACATCATCGGTAACGACAAGCAGATCAACTCCCACCTCAACCAGGCCCTGAAGCGCGGCATCAAGAACAACCTCCTGAAGAAGAACAAGGCCTCTTTCCAACTCAACGCCGAAGCCAAGAAGGTTAAGAAACCCGCAGCGAAGAAGGCGGTCAAGAAGGTCGCCAAGGCGGAAGGTGGAGCCACCAAGGTTGTCAAGAAGGTGGTGAAGAAGGCTGTTGCAGTCAAGAAGCCCGCGGCGGGAGTAAAAAAGGTTACTAAGCGCCCGGCAGCTGCCAAGTCTACCGCCAAGAAGGTCGTTGCAGCTGGTGGAGTGACCAAGAAGGTTGCCGCGAAAAAGCCCGCTGTCGCTAAGCCCAAGGTCGCCGCCAAGCCCAAGACCGCAACTCCCAAGGTTGCCAAGGCCGCCGCCAAGCCCAAGGTCGCTGCCGTGAAGCCGAAAAAGGTCGCCGTGAAGAAATCCGCACCTGCCGCTAAGTAGATTCCTCTCCCTGTAGTGTCCGAGTGGTCCCTATTAGTGTTTTGTCGCTACTGGTGCGCTGTTGTTTTTACGTTTTCCTTTGGTCTCACGACGGGAGTCGCTTCATGTTGCTGACGCAAATTTTTTCCCCTTATTCTGCATTTAAAGCCTCCGTCTTATGGTTACGCTGAGCGTTATTTAGCTGCTAATTTGTATATAGATCCTGTCTGTCGTGAATGAGCTGCTATTACTGTATGAGCAGTTGCAAAGGCTAAATTAAGTAAAACACATTCATTGTTCTTTTTCGGTCTGGCTGCCAGAACTGCTAGGATTCGAAATTCGGTCCAGTAAT
>LRSR01007117.1:0-20120 GCA_001579985.1 Hypsibius dujardini
TTGAATAAGCACATTGTCACTTACTCCGCCTGCCACTTCCTGATACGCTTTTGTTGGAGTTGTTGTAGACGATGGACAGGGATAAGTAACAGCATGCGCAGTCCATAAGCAGGATCCATTGCCGAAAACGCACATACGGCAGTCATCGTTCATACGGAGGTCCATTTCTTTAGAGCCGTTAAACAGAGACGATATATTTTTAAAAGTGTGTCTCACAGAATCGTTATATGTGACAGCAAGGTCGCCGTTATCGGTTAAGTCAAAACTGTAGACGAACGCGTTCTTATCCCATCCGAGGTTTTCAGTGAAGCCAATACCGTGAAGAATGGAAAAGACGACCGTATCGTCACACGAACGGACGAGAACCAGCTTGCCATCCGCCTGGGCAGAAAGTGAGCACGATCCCTTTTGAGTATTGGATGTGAAGGAATCACCGCGTTTGAGACTTTTCCCGAGATGTAATATAACTATTAACAAGCACAGATGCATGAGAGCGAGAGCAAGAAAGAGTGAAATGGGATACATCTGTGCCGAGGTTACTTTATGGGTAGTTGTTTGAGTTTTAGCATGCCGTGTGGGACAAACCCTAATTCCATATTTTTCAAATTCCACCATGGCGCTTTCCAAAAAGTATTGAAGTTATTACTGTATCAAAAATAATAAATGAGTGAATAATGATATTTGGCGCCCTGTCGTACAATTTTTGACTTCATTAAATCGGTCAATGCCCCCTTGGAAAAATAAGAAGTCAGACGTCCCACACAGCTTGCCAAAGCCGAAGAAACGACCCACTGAGTAACCTCGGCACAACTGTACTCATGCTATCAGATCAAGGAAAGAGGGGAATATCTTTCGAATCGAAATTGAACCGACTCGGTAGGCCCTTGACGTAGCACCCAGCCTCAAATGACCACATAATCCAAAGAGGTGTCACGAGCGTGAATCATTTATCTACCGTGTGCTCTTTCGCATGCACGCAGTTAGCAGGAGGGTTATAAACAGGCCGTAAAATGTTAAAATGTCACGGCCATCGACAAAATCTTTAAAAGGTATTCAAATTGTTCGAAATCTGAAAACTGATTCGTCGTTTGTAAAGGTCTATTGACATTGCCTTCTGGCGATCGGAATCAAAAATCAGGAATGGGAAACGAAAGGTCTCAAAAAATATGTAAAATGAAAGAATGTTCGGTCCCTTCTCGAATTGTCCAAATCGCAAAAGTTGGTACTTCAAATAAGCAGTGGCGCGCCGAGCTTTGGTTTGAGGGAGGTGTTTTTTTATTGCATCCGAAATATTTCCGATAGAACGTAAGGGAGGAGTATTGCATGACATTCTCAATCATGGTGTTTTTCTCTAAATGGGGACCCTTAGGGCACTTCTTTGACTTTTGAGGGGGGTTTTAGATAAACAAAAACACCCCCCCCCTCGGCGCGCCACTGCATATAAGATCCAGTGCTGACTGCACCAAGATCATACAAGCTGCTGTATGGCCTAGCCGTTCATAACGCGTGCTAGACAGACCACACCATGAACAGATCATTCAAACTTCTCTCAGACTATGGTCATTAAAGGCTACGTGCAGGTTAGTAAACGTGTCCCCACTCCCCTTAGCATCATCGTACCTGTTCCATTCTGGAAGGCGGGCGAGGGTGTCGGTTCGCAAAGCCCGAACCCCCCGGACTCCCACAGACACTCCCATTGGGTGTAAATACAGAGTGAACCCGTGTCTTCCAAGCGTAGTTTTGCTCCCCCAAACCGCGGCTGGAATGTGCCGGAACTCCAGACGAGAAGCCCATTCCCGTTGTAGATGGCCAAGTTACCGTTCTCCTGCATGACCACCGATCGCGGGTTGCTGTTGGTGCCGGACGTTGCGCTTGACCAGATGGATTTGTTATCGCAACGACGATAAGTGGTCAAATTTCCAGTCCACTCCATTTTTAGTTGCACATTTCGACCGGGAGACCACAGCGATTGACCTACAAACAAGGCTTCGCCCGATTCCAACACCTAAAGTAAGAACCGACCACTAAGTATACCGTGACTAGGCTAAAGTAAAGTGCTGATATTCGATATAATATTATTGCGGAAGAAGATCAGACTGCTAAATTACATTGCTTTGGATCCGATGAAAACGTTTTAGAGATGAATTAAATCAGCAAAACAAATTTAAAATATCTGAAAGATTTTAATACATTCAGTTAATCAACCAAAAGGTGCAAGAACAAAAAACAACCATGTAAGTTCTTTCTTTTTTTGCATGGAACAATTTCGGTGTTTCGCAATACAATGACAAATAAGTACGTTTAAAATCCGAAATGGTCAAAGGAAAAGGATGTGATTCAAAACATGCGGAGGGGTACTAGGGAGCTCTGACGATATCAATAGAGGGAAGAAATCAACAGAATTGTGGAAATGGAAACAGGCAGGATTTAGGAAAGTCTGGGCGGCTGGGTCTGGGTGGAAGCAAACAGAGTTAGAATATCAAAAGTCCATATGGTGATGAATTGAACTGAACACCATTCCAGTTTTGAGTCACAGCTTTGTCATATAAATTATACTGGTTAGTACGCAATTTCAACATCAAGCGACTACTGCGCAGTTATGATGTTTACGCACCAACTGGTGAAAACCTCTAGACATTTTTTTGAGATGCGTTCTATGATTTCTTATTTTCACATTTTTTATTATGGACGATAACTGTAAGAAATGCCGCTTTCCTGTTTATTGTGTAGAACCAGGCTTAATAATTAATATTATATAATATTATTTTTCGATCAGTTTCAAAATAGGAACAGACTAATCAATCAATCAACTCAGGCTAAACATGGGAATCGAGAAGTTTTGATGTTTTGAAAAGTTCCCGATTCCAAAACGGAGATTCTAACACCACCTTGAACTCCTACAACCAGAACTGCTCCTTTCTGAAACACGGGTCTTAAAATGCAAAATCAGTGGACCACTAAATTTTCGATCACCAGAGGACAGGCAGCCCTGCGTCTTAATAATATCTTAAAAGGTTTACATCTATGTATGTATCTCTGTGTCTGTGTCTCTGTTTCCGTATTGGTTCTAGGACTGTTTTTGATTTGGATTTTGGCCTGGGTCTATTTATCTGTTAATCTTCCTGCTTTTACGTCTGTCCATTTTTTCGCGCTGCATAACCAGATTCATGTGTATGTAACCATACAGTGTGGTTGTTGTCAGTGAGCGATGGTAGTTGGACTTTGAACGCTAGTGCGTAGTTTAATTTTCTCTACTGCGCAGTAAACACTCTTCCTCTTCCTATTTTCTCGATAATGTTCTGAGATTCTGAAAATGAATGCCCATTGGGCCACCTGCAATGAATGTCTTAAAGTTCTATTCAGAAATTGGGAAGGGCTTTCGAGAAGATAACGGCAGTTTTGCATTTGTGGTTAGGTACTCACTTTAGGAATTAGAGTATCATGATAAGTATAAGTATACGTCAGGCAGGGTGGGTGCAGACACACCTGCTACTGCTATAGGAATAAGTATAAGTATATAAGTATAAGTATATAAGTATAAGTATAGGTCAGGCAGGGCGGGTGCAGACACACCTGCTACTGCTATAAGTATAAGTATAAGTATACGTATAAGTATGTAAATATACGTAAGTATATAAAACAATGCCTCACGCGCGAAATGTCTTGTCCCAGAACTGGCCAGTAGTCAGTCATTGGTGAACGTATACCGTTCGATAGCAGCCGATAGGCTGGGAATGTTGTACCTAGGTATGTCTGCACCCAGGTAAATAATATTGTAGGTACATAGATTCGTCTGGGTACACGGTCGGATAACAGTTGACACCATGGCAAAGTGATACCTGGTCATGTCTGCACATAGGTACATAAGTAAATTATAGGTACAGCCATTTGGATAGGTACACCGTCGGATAGCAGTTGGTACCATGGCACCGTGATACCTAGCCATGTCTGCACCTAGGTATGTAAGTTTTTAGGTACAGCCATGTCTATTTAAAGGTCACTTCTCGAATGTCATGTGGAACTTTCCGATCTGTATCGATACTCGCTCAAATGACAATGTTAATGGCCCTAGACTATGACTGACTATGAGCGTAAAAACATCAATTCAAAGGCTCACTTAAAATCAATGGCGTAGCGGTGCTCACCTCTCGCATGAGCAAATCTGATGACTTTTCACGTGTGAGTTGCCGAATTCGCGCGGGGTTGGGTAGATTGTCATCATTGACTATAAGCCGGGATTCTCCGTCAGAATTGTTAGCGGGACAAGCATAAGCCCGTCCACTGGAAGTCCATAGACAAGCACCGTTCTTATATACGCACAGGATACAGTCATCGCTGAGGCGAAGGTTTGCGCCGTCTGGTGTAACCCAGTTGTTTCTCATGTTTCTCCAAGTCCACCCATTTTCTGTGTACATCATCAGTTCACCATTCACTTCGATCCCCAGGCCGTGCACGATGACGCGTTTATTCAGCAGTACGCTATTGTTCTTCACGGAATAAATCTTTTCGCCGTCACACGTGCGAGTAAGTACCAGATTTTCGTCCGATTGGGTAGATAAACGGCAAGTCTTCTGCCTCGAGTACACCGTGTCGTTGCGCTGAAAACGTTCACCGGGCCACAGTATGACTAAACACAAAAAATGATTATATAACTGTCGCCGCCGTTATCGTTGTATTTTCTATGTGCTAGGAACTAATCTTTGGAAAGTTCCTGCTAACCGTTTGATCAACCTTTTCCCAATAGCAACCCTCAGTAGCCCGTACGCCCGCTCTCCCCGGTTCTGATTGTCCCGACGCCATCCCGAGACTCAATTAGGCCTTTTTCAGATTATGGAAATATTTTGAGACAATTCAAAAAGTTACTGCGCCCACCCCCTGGCACACCACTCAGGAGTCCAGGTTTCGACCTGGTTTCACCTTACAAGGCGGAACCAGGACCCTCACGGCAGGGCCAAGAGTGGGCAAAATGCATGCTTCGCTAAACATTTTCAATCCACAATTCGAGATTTTGTTCCTGATAATTTTGAAACTTGTGAGGATGGGGGGAGGTCTGATTTCTAAGGGCCCCCTGAGATTTAAAAATGTTTATAAAACTTCAGCACGTTTAATATATTAATGCTTAAATTGTTCGGCAGATCATATACGACAAATATCAGACCTTACCTTTAGCGTCATCAAATTTCTTTGAGTACACAGGGTCACATACACCATAACCGCCGGAAGTCCACAGGCAGCGGGATCCGTTCCTTGCAATGCAAATGGTCCCGTCGTTGTTGACCCGCAAATCCGCACCAGCAAACTCCCTTCCAGCTGTACCCGATTCCCAGACCAGGACCATCTTTGAATTGTAGATGGCCAAATTTCCGTCCTTCTGCATGGTTACAGCTGTTGGAGGATCGGTCTTGTCATTGTCGGTGTACGTGTACCATATGAAATCATTATCGCATTGCCGAAAGAGCACCAGATCTCCTTCCGGTCGCATCGTCAGTCTCACATTTAGCTGAGGCGAAAAGATTTCCTCCCCAGTCCGCAAGCTATGTCCGGACTTCAACATCTGTCGAGCAATTGATACATGGAGGTCATATGAAGGATTACAGTATTACTGTTAATCAACAGAGGTGCGTTTCGATCATCACTGATCGGTCTTTTGCAACCCATGAAGCTCCCCTATCAGCTCAATTTAAGTGATGTTATTTAAAATGTATGTCAATATTATCGGCGGAACTCTGAAAAAGTTTTGAGAAAAGATTTCATTTTCTTCATTTCCACTGGAAAAACTACGCTTTTTGGATAGTTTGTTTCCAGGATTTTGGACCCTGTACCTCTCGACATTCATTGTGGAATCGATTGACATCAGCAGAATCTTTAATTGTTTCGGAATTTTGAAATTCTTCCGAAAATAGTTTTCAGAGTTCCGCCGATGGAATACATTTTATACATCATCCAGAGCTAATTTAGAAACAATATTATAATGTTTGTGCGTTCCCCACAAACATTCCCCCAAATGAGGGTTCTCCTGAGAGACTAATAGAGGTCTGGTTTCCAGCACTACCATTCGATGCAGAGTTTTGTTCTTAACAATATGTATTCGTTTCATTTTACACATGTTTATCTCTCTTATTTACTCATTTAATAGCCATATAATTTTTTTTATTTAAAAAAACAGTGCCAGGTTCATTAGGATCGAATGGCAGTGCCAGGGGTCCAGATTCCTGCTAGCACCTTTGGGGCGTTCCCAGGGAGCTACATGGGTTGCCACTCTCTTGTATTCTAAATCTCGCAGACAGCGCAGACACTGTTTGTATATACTTACGGTTTCCGGAGTAGGACAGGGCACTGTTAGAGCATGGCCATGCCATAAACAAACACCCTCTTTGAAGACACACAATTGGCAGTCATCACTCAGCCGCAGGTCTGCCGACAAGGTGGTCAGGTTGCCGAACGATCGGCTTTGGATATCTTTGAATATAACCGGACTCTTTCCTACGTAAGTGACTTGCAGATTACCGGTTTCGTTCATGGTGAAAGTCGACAAGGACTTATTTGCACCCATGCTCTCAGGGTGGCCTAAATCGCGACGAATGGAAAAGAGTGTTGCCCCATCGCACTGCCTCTTGAGTAGCATCTCTCCGTCCGTTTGAAGAGTCAGTGTGCAGGAACCGCTGTTAGACCCCACAGATTGGCCCGGGGTTAAGCTTTCTCCCGATCTCAAGATTACTGCAAAAAATAGGCAGAGACCAAGCTAGGTTTTACTGATTCAGTCGTAAATGCCACTTTGTAACATCAGAGGCCAATTTTGTCTCTTACGACTTAGGTGATCGATCGTTTATCCATCTTCCCCCGGAAAAATCAATTTTGATGTTGTTCAGAACTTGATGAGACATAGTATTTTTGCATAAAAGGGAAAGGGTAGATAGAGTCGAAGCGCCAATTTTAAATCAGGCGATTTTTTAACATGAAACGTCCGGGCAAGATTCTCAAATTTTTTAATCTAAAAAATAATTGGTTAATTGTTCCCCTTTTGCTTTGCCCGTCGAGGTAGAGCCTTGAACTCCACCTCCCCTTCTACCAGAAAGGGGTCGGACACCGCCCGTCTCTTTTCAACCAGTCTGCATGGACCAACTGTTGCAGCCACGCTTTGTCTCAAATTTGTTATATACTAAACCAATCACAATCGAGCGGTGAATGACTCGGACCCCCAAACTCCTCCCCCTAGCCCCGAGCTCACATTTGCTGTTGATTTCTGTTGTAAATATCACTTGGTGACGTTTAACCTACCCTGAGCATCATCAAATGTAGGAGCGTATGCTGGGTGGCATAGTGCAATGCCTCCCGATCTCCAAAGACACAGTCCCCTGGTCTTTTCAATGCACAGCGAGCCCGTGTCCTCCAATCGGAGTCGCGCTCCTGCAAACCGCTTCTCATTCGTGCCGGACGCCCATAAAACGGCGTCCTCGATGTCGTATATGACGAGGTTTCCATCCGCCCGCATCCTCAGCGGCCGGACACGTGAATTATTGCTATTAGTTTTGCTGTCCCAGATGACCTGACAATCACACTGTCGATACACCACCAAGTTCCCGTCAGCTTGCACAAGGAGATTAGCAGTCCGATTGGGAGACCAGATGGACTCGCCGACGCCGAGACTGTCGCCCGGGCCGAGTTCCTACATAACTAATTTGAATAAAAACGTGGAGAACCCCATCACGCGATTGGATTAAGCGGAGAGGAGAACACATTTCTGCTGGTATTGGAAAGGTCTCTGTATGTCTACGACGAGGTATCATCAATCATAAGCCGGAAAAACGAGAACTCACAAATTTTTAGAATGAAGCAATTTCACAAATACTTTACTTGTCGGAGCTTCTCAATGGCACGAGTTGGTAAAACCCATGAGACACAGCAGAGGGTTCAAATTTGTGAAAAATTTTAAAAGTTTCAATCATTTTGCTGACTTCGGTAAGGTCTTACTAGCTGTTTTACAGGCTTGACGCTCTTTGCGCGCACGCTACGGCAACAGAGCCCACAATGATTCAACAACAATTGACTCTTCCCTCAGAATGTGTGGTCGAATACTGTAGAGCCAAGTGCGGCCCGATAAATATATGGATCTCTTTCAATTTCTGTCAGAAGACTTCTTCCCCCCCCCCCCTGAGAATCAGGGGCTCATTTATGGTTCTTATAGATCGAGGGGGGAAGAGTGTACAGCATGAGTACCGTTATTATTACGGGCTGCGGGGGCCTTTCAAAAATTAAATCAACCATTGCCCATATCTCATGACCGTATTTTAATTAAGGGGGCAATTACTCCGTTGCCCCTACCGTTCTAATGATGCATGATACACCTACCTCTAGGGATCTCGATGAATTAAAGCATGCGGTTTTTCGGTTTGGGTCTGCAATGATTATCCCAAAAGTATCATTATTTGAGGTCGACCCGGCAATGCAGTCAACCACCAGACAGGCAATGATCCAAATGTTCCACCCGGTATCCATCGATTTTATGCTGATGTATATAGGAAAGATATAATCATGCTCAGAAAGGGTGAGCTTATTAAAGTATAGACAAACGTCGCTGTAACGATACTAACTCTTTTTGGTTGAGAAATATTTCATTCCACACCTGAAGCAACTGTCACAGGCCCGCAATACGATTGCAGCTAACCAGTCTCGCCTGCGGACGTTAGGCCCGCCATCGTAAAAAACATTTTTTAGGAGGCTCTGTTGCGATGCGTGTTCCACTCGTCGTTCGAGCTGTCGTTCGAACCTCGCAGCCGACCGACGCGTGATGTCGGTATTATCGGACTTCTTTTTTGCGAAAACTCTACGTCTGTTATCCATGAAGGTACTGAGAGAAGACTCAGGTGAGAATGCCCCCGGGTCGTTTCCGACGTGTCTTTTTGCCCCAGGGTGCTGGCGGGTTGGGAGGTGGGAAGGGTGTACAGCATGAGTACCGCTGTTTCGTCGCATTGAAATTGTATAGTATCATGGTGTCTGTCAATACATAGTAATACCTTTTAAAAGTCGTACCTTTTAAAGGAAGGGTCTAATTGTCGCTGTCTAACTCCAAAATAACATATCTATCAAATTTGTATCTTTTACATAAATGCAAAACTTATTAATTAAGAAATAAACCATAAATTGATGTACAACATCAATTTTGTGGAAAGAAGTTGTCTGCTTCGCTATTTTCGTATAAGAAGTATAAGAAAATAGTTTTTCATAAATTTTCAAATAAATACGGCACCAAATGTATCGAAAAAATTGAATACAGTTGTTGGACCACGCCCAACAAGTCCTCATATCCAATCATCACAGCTATTTGACTCGATAATACCTTACTTACTTAGTAACTCTATCTACCCTATTAACCCTGTTCTGCTGCCACAGCTAATTACTTGATGTGTGTGCTATTTACTATCAATTCTATAGTTAACACTTTACTATATAAGCAGATGTTTTACTAGTTATAAGCAGCAGTTTTACTTCTTCTTTCCTTTCTTCCAGTTTTCTTCTCTACCTATTCCTACATTCAGTCTAATAAACTTGTTACCTACCAAACTTCCTGTTGGTAGACCTAACAATTGGTTCCGAATAGCAGTGGCGACTAGATAAGGGAGTGCACGCCCTGTCTAGCTCGTGGAGTGACCTTTAGCAGCGATCGCGCCAGTTTTTCGAGGTCTCCTGTTTTCCTCACCGTTTGAAGGTACGAGTACGATTATATACCGCGACGAGTAGGCGGCCAGTTCGCTTTACGGAGTGTCTGGTTGGGCTCGAGAGTTGGTTGTGTTAGGCCTCCGTCCCTACTAGGACGGAAGAACCTGAACATGCAAGCTATTAGACTGAATAATTGAGGAGGAGAATTGAGGGAAGACTTTACTGGTGGAGGAGGTTAGAGGGGAAAGGTAGGAACTGTTCCAAATTACTGTAGAACACACACTTATATAGTCAAGGATATGGAATAGTTCCTGATCTAACGTACTATTTCCTGCCGACATGGCGGAATTATGTACGCAATAATAGCTGAGTAAGTACATTATAGAATGTGAGGGTAGGTAGGAATGGGTTAACTAGGTAGATAGACTATGCTACTAGTAAGTGTTGCGTAACTGTTGGGTACCACCCCACACTGCCCTCCGTGTACTCGCGACCGTCCACGCGTCGTCGGTCCGTTCCGGCGGTGGCGAAAGTCATAGCGTAAAATACGGCTTCCTCGAAAAAAAGCAATGTGCTGTGCCAATACAGTGATTGTGGAAGTGTGTGCTGGTCAATGGCAGAGACCGGTCCAGCTGAGTCAGCCGTTTAGTGACGTAAGTGCTGAAGTGCGTTAAACACTTGAAATTTTGGCGCCCGTGCCAAAGACTGCTGAGTTATCATATTTGTGAAGTACCCGGTCCAAGTGTGCGTAGAATGCCGCTTTCAGTCTTGCTGAGTTGGCATTTATACTTGAGTTCGTTACGTGCGAGAATCGAGTATCCATTCGCAATTTTGCTGAGCTGCGCAGTTGTATAAAAGAGTTTCCGGGAGTCTTCGTGACTCTGTGTGGCAACCCCGCTACAGAATAACTTTTGAACAGCATCACGCACTGCTGACTTGTCAAAATTGAATAATCAAATTGAAGAGCTCCTATAATTGGTCCAAGTGCTTCTTCCGGGTTTTGCTTGTAATAAAAGCATGTGCGGCTGCGGCTTCAGTCTCACTTTCTCGTTTTGCTCTGTCGTGTCTGCTCTGCTAATAACCCACTGGCGGACCGCAGTTGATGCCTTCCATTCGTATGCTGCAAATTATGTTGCGCGGTCCATGTAGTGAACGCATCCAAGAGAAACCTATAACCCGACTGGCTTCGGTTAGAACGGTGCGGTGGATGGGTGTCATTAACTTATTTCGGCCAACCATCTTCTGGTTTCCGCATAAGTGACTGTCCTCCAACTGCTGACGGATACAGCTCCGCCGCAGGGTGATTGAAGGTGTAACTTGTGGTCTGTCTGGTTGGCGTTCTACGCTTGTTGGACGATTTCTGCGAACACTTGTGCTGCGCCCCATTGATTCTTTGAATCTGCCACGGTCATTTTTATCCTTAATTTGACCGATTATTATCCGGCTTCCCGTCTCATTAATCAGGTAATGTCGAATAATTTTGTACGGCCCTCCGGGTAGATCGGAAGTGCCATATTTTTGGTTCATCTGTTTTGGTCCGAATGACTGCATCGCCCTCCGTGTAGTTCAATGCATGGTCTTCTAGTCCGCTTGGTCTGCGGGTTCTTTGTAGTCAGGGAACGATGTTCGTCATCGTTTTCCCTTAATTCCGTTTATTTCTTTTTCCGGTTTCCTCTCAGGAACGACTTTGCTCTGTCGTCGTTTCTCCTGTTCCGTTCCCTTTTGTTCCTTTCCAGATTTCCTCAGGGACGACGAAGTTCTGTCATCGTTTCTCCTGTTCTCTTTCTTGTTCCCATGGCGTTTCTCCCGTTTGCTTGTTCATTTTGTTGCGGGAACGCTCCTTCGCGTTTCTCCCGTTTTCTTTCTTGTTCCTTTTGTTCCGGGAACGCTCCTTTGGCGTTTTTCCCGTTCTCTTTCTTGTTCCTATTGTTGGGGAACGCTCGTTCGCGTTTCTCCCGTTCTCTTTCATGTTCCTATTGCTGCGGGGACGCTCTTCTAGCGTTTCTCCCATTTTATTTTTTTTATTCATAACGGCCCTCCGTGTACATCGGCAAAACCGTCATGCCCATCAATTTCCTGATTGTTCCCACATGATTGCTGGCTGTAATCGCCGTGTCCTTTGGTTGCGCACCCACAGGACCCACTCATACCGCCTGATCTCCAGTGTTACACAATCGAATGGGTTTCTTGTCCAACTTCTCTCACGTCCATTGTTGTTCCTTTCTCCCGTTTCTCTCAGGAACAACTTTATTGTCGTCGTTTCTCCTGTTCTGTTCCATTTTGTTCCTTTTCTGGGTTGTTTCTCTTTAACGTATCGTATTGCCGTTCAATCTCCCAGGTATAGAAAGTCGACGTCCGGATTCTTCCGTAAGTCATCCGGAACTGCGTACATCACGCGTTGTGTTCCACTATTCTCACATAATCCCCATCTGGTCGCCCCGGATGTTTCCGTATATTCGGCGTGGCTCCTCCGCGAGCCCTCCCCAAAACTCAGATCAGTCCACTCATTTCCTTCTTGTCCGTATCCATCTTCGAGTTGGCATTGATTGTTTTCTTCTTGTTGTACTCCATATGTCCTTTCCAGAGGACACAAATCTTCCTGTGCCTTCAACCATTCGCTCATTTGGGTATTCTCGCTATCGGCGTCATACGCTTGCTCCCGATTTCCTAAGTGTAAATCATGTTCCCGTTGTTCCTTCCAGCCATTCTTTGATCCAAAATCTCGGTCGTCGTCCCCTTCATCCCATTCTTTGGGATTTCGCTGCGTCAATGGACTGAACCCGTCATATCCGTACTGATCATCATGCTGATTTCCGGCATTTTCGCGCTCATTCGTGTCATCTCTTTTTAATACATGGGGTTTTTTGTGGTGCCACTCGCGTTCCTCCACCTCTTCCCTCGCGCTTTCGCAATTCCAATAGTGATACCTCTGTCCTTCTTGTGTCCAGAATTGTTCCGCAATCCGATGCGTTTCTTGCTCCATTAACGTGCCTTTCGGGCCATCATGGGTATCTTTTTTGTCCCATGATTCCGGGTAGCACGATCGCATATTTCCGTTCCACTCTCTCGAGTGTATCAGGGCCCAAAGGTTGTCCTCCTCCTCGGCTCTTTTTTTCTGGCGTTCGCTGCTGCGGCTTATTCGAACTGCTTTCTCTGCGGCTGCCAGGAACTCCGGCGGGTTTGCCGGTGCCATTAATGTTACGTCTCGTAACATCTCTCCGTGCAGTCCCTCAGTAAGTTGATCCGCTTTCTCCTGATCCGTGTAGGCTTTTCCCAAAACTTCCAGCTCAAAAAACAACGCCAAAATTGCGTCGTGATATTCACTTATGGACTCACCCCATCGTAATGTCCTGCTCTTTAGTGAGTTTTCCGTCTGCTCTAGAAACCGGCTCGAACGAAATCTGTTCAGCATCAGGTCCTTTAATTCTATCCATGTCTGGGGAAGCGGGTTTAGACGGCAATACCAGTCCTCCGCTCCTTCTTCCAGAGATAGGGGTAAGTGTCGCAATAGGTCTGCGTCCATCCATTTCTGCGCTTTTCCCACGCGCTCAAACCGTCTCAAGAAAGTTCCCACTTCCACATTATCCCGATCCCATTTGGGCATCTTATTCCTTCCGATTATGATGGCTTGGTCCCGGTTTCCCATTTCTGTGTCCCTCACAGCTTAGGGGTCCTCCTGGTCCGCTGACACGTCCCTCTTTATCTGGTCCTCCGTAAAGGTCGCCGTGTCTCCGAGGTTGAGGTTCTCCGTGTCCACTGAACTTCTTTCTTTTTCTGGTCCTCCGTTTAGGTTACCGAGAAGTTGAAGTTCTCCGTGTCCAATTTTACAGTCGCCCCTGCTTTCGGAAACGATTGTTAGGACGGATTTCGGGCAGAGGTTCGCCGTCTTGATGATTCGTCCAATGCCTTAACACAGGCTATATAATTTTTGTGTAAAATCTTCCCCCAAACATACAGGGATGAAGCGATTAGGCTAGGGGATTTCCTTCACTCTACTAGTCAACTTCCTAACCAAAACTTCCCACAACTGTACGACAATTTAGGACATCCAGGTTAGTCATACAGATGATCTAGGATTGTTAAGTGAGAAAGAAGGATCGTTCGTAGTGTTGGGTACCCGGTGGATCGTAAAGGTCACTATCCACGAGCTGGAAAAGGACTAAACCTTTTCCAGTCGCCACTGCTTTCCGGAACCAAATGTTAGGCCTCCGTCCCTACTAGGACGGAAGAACCTGAACATGCAAGCTATTAGACTGAATAATTGAGGAGGAGAATTGAGGGAAGACTTTACTGGTGGAGGAGGTTAGAGGGGAAAGGTAGGAACTGTTCCAAATTACTGTAGAACACACACTTATATAGTCAAGGATATGGAATAGTTCCTGATCTAACGTACTATTTCCTGCCGACATGGCGGAATTATGTACGCAATAATAGCTGAGTAAGTACATTATAGAATGTGAGGGTAAGTAGGAATGGGTTAACTAGGTAGATAGACTATGCTACTAGTAAGTGTTGCGTAACTGTTGGGTACCACCCAACAGTTGTAACTACTACTCATTGCTTTGACGGGTGGCGTTAACAGTGTACCAAGAGATTTCTGGAGGTAAATTGCAAGGGGAAGAAGGGACGTCATCCCAGAATGCCAAGTGACAACGAAACGGATAGTGGAAGCAGCGGAAACGGCGGACGCGCACAGCAGCGGCAACTGCAGCGTCCTGCACCGCCATTGGCATCAACTTCAACGGCCGCTACAACCCAGGGGGGAGTCACGGTCAAGACAATCGCAGACGCGGTGGTTACCCAGCAAAGTCAGATGGCAATTAGGGGACCAGTCGCAATGCCGAAATTTGGGAACAAGGATACCGAAGAAATCGGAATGTTTCTCCGACGCTACGAAATGGCAGGACATGCCCAAAAATGGACGGATGAGGATCTGCTGGCAATGCTGCCACTCTCCCTGGAGGAAGGAAGTGGAGCAGAGTACTGGTATGTACGGACCGTCATTCCAGGGACCTGGGCCGAGTTGAAAGACCTCATGTTGAAAAACTTTCGCCCACCAACCTTTTTGGAGTACCAACAAAAAGCATTGGCGAGACGGGTCATGAAAGATATTGAGTCAATCAACACTTACTTCGAAGAGGTGATGAAGCTTTACGATGTTTTTGAAAGCTTGGGAAAAGCATTTTTCGACTTGGAAAAAGCGGATAAACTAACTAGCGGACTTCACGGCAACCTGTTTCGTGACGTGACCATGATGGCTCCGACAACACCTCAAGATTTTCTTATCAAGTCCGGAAAAGATATGAGGGACAAAGAAATGGATACGGACCGAACGATCGTGAGCGGCATGACCAGTGGCAGGCGCCGAGAGGTCATGGCCGAGAAGTCTGGCCGAAACAAAATTTGAACAGAGAAAACGGTGGCGGGCGATTCCAAAATGGACCGCAGTTTCAAGGACATAGGAACGGGCAGCAGTATGCGAATCAACAAGGCAGAAACCAGTGGCAACGCGGATCCGGGGACAATAACCAACCGCCGGGAGGCCAACCACAACAGGTTCCACACAGAAACATGGGGGCGCCACAGGAGCCGCAAAAAGCCCCAGCCTGTTACAATTGTGGGGGACCGCATTTTAAAACACAGTGCACTCAACCAACAGTGGGAGGACCACAGGCCCGACAACAAGTCAACTTGGTACAAGGAGTACAGGACATGGCAGATCTGTCAATCTTTGTTATTGAGTTTGGAATTAATGAGAACAACTACAACGCCATGACGCTGTCGGTGGCAGACCGATTAATCACCGGGGTATTAACCCAACGCGTGAAGTCCACTATTGGACTGAAAGCCATCACAGACCTAGGATTGGGAGATTTAATCGATGGCCAACATCATTGGCAGCTCGAGCTGCCCGGAGCGTCAATTTTTAAGGTAATCGGAAAAGCTACCATCGACGTGACAATTTTCGGACAAGTATGGACTTTGGAAGTGGAAATCACCGACACAGAGCCGGAAGAGCGCGACATTTATTTGAGCTACGCGGACTCCTACATGATGCTGGAAGGTCGATTTTGTCAACGCAGATTGGAGAACATCAACTACGATTGGATCGACCTCATGTGGCACAATACGACAAAAGCACCGATACTAGGGACCACAGGACCGGTGAGTGAGAACCTCCTAAATAACACGGCAACAGGATCAGGAGTCGACCACTCGGTGGAGGGCAGCCCTGAATTAAACCGCGCGACAGAAAGTTTAGCAGTCTCAGAAGTAGAGATGGAGGACGTTCACAGAAGCCAGAAATCGGGAGTCGCAGACTCGGTGGAGGGCAATGAGAGGCAAGGGCAGAACCCCCCGGGCGTGAAGGACACAGCAGTGAACATCGAAAACACCTCGAAAGCGATCTCTACCACCATGGAACATGTCGACCTCTCAGACCTGTTTGCAGTGACGGAGACGTTTGAAAAAGGATGTCAGACCGAAAAAGACAAACGTTGTTATCGATGTCAAGGGTCTGGGCACAGAGCACGAAACTGCAGACGAAAACCAAAAAACAAGCCAGAAACAGGAGTACCGGGGGATGTTTCTATCATCAGCGACGGCATGTTTTCAATACAAAACTACCACGAAAATCGACCGATGTTGGATTTGAAAATTGAGGGATATCCGGCGAAGTGCTTGTGGGACACGGGGTCATGTGTATCAGCCGTATCCTCAGAGGTCATCAAACAGTTGGGGTTAGAACATCTGGTAGACCCGTTTCAAAAGTTTCAGCTACGGAGTGCGACGGGGCACCAAGTGATGAGTGAAGGAGCAATCCAACTGAAAGTGGATACATTCGGCCGACAAGCGAACCTTTTGGTACAGGTTTTTTGAGACATGCCCGGACAGTTAGACATGATTCTTGGATGGCCGGATACGCGCCGGATTTTGGATCAACCAGGCAAAGGACAATTTGGAGGATTTTCAAAAAACCTCTATTCTAGCATGCAAGAAGCACGCAGAACGGCAGAGAAAGAAGACATCGTAGACCTATCACGATTGGAAAAGCCTTTCTCAACTATGTTTCCGAAAGAGGTTTTGTTCATGAGTTCTACCATGCCGGGAGGGAATGACATCAAGAAGCCCAAGCTCGAATGTCCCTGCGGATACATGTCGGAATCGGAATATGAAAAAGTGCGGCATGGTGATGTGTGCATCGAAGCCATGAAAGCATGCAAGGAGATTCCACATTTCACATGCGACTGCGGAAACCGTTTTACGGGCAAATCTATCTGGCTAGCACATCGCAAGATCTGCCATGGGGATAAGAAGCCATTTGTATGCCCAGTTAGGGGATGCTTCTTTGATGCGACAACATTTTGCCAAGCAATAGAGCATGCCAGATATCACCGAGAGTGGGATGCAAAACGGACAACACAAGTGGGCGAAATACTTTTGTGTTCCACGGTCGGTAATACTATTTCACAAAGCGCCGAACTGCGGAGCAAAAACCCACTTCTAAAGATTCACGAACTAAAATACGGGACACATCTGGAACCAGAGCAGCTCTTCGCACTCAAGCGGCTCATCTTAAAATACGAGGACCTTTTAGGGACAGAAGAGATTCCCATCGGTCAAGCAAAGATCAAGCCCATCGAATTCCATACAATCCCAGGAATCAAGCCAGTATGGCAACCTGTTCGCCGGTTGTGCAAGAAAGAAATGGAAATGGTGGACAAAGACATAAAACAGCAATGCAAAAACGGAAGGATGGAGCCGAGTCGCTCTCCTTGGCAAAGTCCAATTCATTTAGCACCAAAAGGACCTGATGCAAAACGGCTGGTGGGAGACTACAAAAAACTGAACGAGGTCCTGGTGGAGCCCAAGTACCCAATACCGCTGATCAGTGACGTTCTGGATCAACTTAGGGGGTCTAATTATTTCACAACGTTGGATTTGACATGCGGATTTCAACAATTACCAGTGGCCGAAAGTTCCAGAGACATCTTGTCCCTCACAACAACAAGCGGAACGTTCCGACCAAGAACTTTACCATACGGCACGAACTGCAGTGGAGCAATTTTTCAACAAACGATGATTCAAATTTTCGGAGACCTGTTGGGGAAGCACCTGTCTGCAATTTACATCGATGATATGTCCCTTGGCCACGTAACGTTCCCAGAACACCTACATTCTTTGGAGCGGGTGTTTATGCGGCTACGAGAAGCAAATTTAACACTTCAAATAAACAAGTGCCGCTTTGCAATGCCCTCAGTCAAGTTACTGGGATTCATTTTGTCGCAAGAGGGAATCTCTCAAGACCCGGAAAAGACGACAGCGATCAAAGAGTATCCCACACCAACAACAGCAACAGCAGTTCGGGCATTTTACGGACTAGCTTCATTCTACCGCATATACATTCCAAAGTTTGCGGAGATTTCCAAACCCCTGACGCTACTCTACGCTGGAAAGGAGATCAAGAAGAATTCCAAAATCACTTGGGGGCCAGACCAGCAGAAGGCTTTCGAGACTTTGAAGGAGAGACTCACTACTTTTCCGTGTTTGGCCTACTTCCAAGATGAATTGGAAACATTCGTACACTGTGATGCAAGCAGCGTCGCATGTGGAGCAGTCCTCGCACAGAAACACGGAAAGTACCTTCGACCGGTAGCATTTGCTAGCCGAGCGTGGGTCGGACCAGAAAAGAATTTATCTACGGTGGAAAAAGAGGCACTTTGCATCGTGTGGATTTCGGTGAAATGGCGCTCCTACTTAGTTTATCGGGAAGTGACCATAGTGACGGACCAAAAGTCATTGACCTGGCTCTTTTCGCTGAAGACACCAAACGAGAAGCTAACACGGTGGGCAATTCTGCTTAGTCAATTCCGTTTCAAAATTGTTCATAAAAGCGGAGTACTCAACCGGGATGCCGGCGCGCTCAGTCGTTACGCCGTGGGGGAGAACCCGTCGGACGCGGAGAATGTCATGAACGCAGAAGTGATGACCCTCGCGGAAATCGATATGCGAGTGGAACAGCTGAGCGACAAATTTTGTGGCGACTTGATTAGTTCCTTGGAAGGAAACACACAGAACCCTTCCGACAGACTCAAGCGTCTGAGCACGGGATTTTACGTAAATGACGGGGTACTATAATATCGGGTGAAAGAGGAAGGATGGAAGAGAGAGTTGCTGGTCATACCTCAATCTCAATGGCTGGAGGTTTGCGCCAACATCCATGACCACAAAGCATGCATGGCTCATCTGGGATACAAGAAATGCCTGGACGTATTGAGCACACAATTTTATTTCAAAAACATGGCGAAGTTCCTGCGGAAAATCATCAGCTCATGCGTGGTGTGCCAAACCCGGAACCCTATGGCAAGCACCAAGCTGGGAAAACTGCAAACAATTCCAATACCAGCACGAGCTTTCAGCACGGTGGTGTGCGACACGGTCGGTCCACTAAACCGGACAAGCTCGGGCGGCCACAAATATCTTTTGACAGCATGTTGCGAACTCACATCATTCATCATTGCCAAACCAGTGAAAAATCACACCTCATTGGAGTTCGCGAAGTTTTTACTCTACGACGTCATCCTACGATACGGTTTCATTCGAATCCTTCGGAGCGACAGAGGCACGGAAATGGAAGGGGTGGTCAAAGAGCTACTGAAGCTACTGGAGGTCAAACACTTGAAAGGAAGTGGCTATCGACCGCAGACAACCGGAAAAATTGAGACACAACATCGCAGTCTGGGGCGGATACTTGCCAAGTTGTGCAGTGAGAACCAGAAAGACTGGAACCTGGCTGTACCATTTGCCTGTTTCGCAATGAACGCAGCGAAACATGCAGTGACTGGAGTGAGCCCATATCAAGCGGTTTATGGGGTGCCCTGCTTGTTCCAATTCGACATGGCATACCCAGTGCGCGAGCAACTGGACCCATTCATCATGGATACTGCGGACCGTATTGCGAACATCCAAGCCTTCATCAAGTACAATATAGCGGAAAACAAGCGGTACTCGGAAACACTGGTCAACGAAACGCGAAAGCCGGTGACTCTGAAGGTGGGGGACAAGTGCCTATTATTCTCACCGATGCGAAAAGCGGACCAGACGGCAAAACTGACTCATTTTTTCACGGGACCTTACGAGGTGCTGGAGCAGACCAGTCCCGTGAATTTCCGAATTTCGTACAACCGCCCCGGAGAGACAAAGGGGACAATTATCAATGTGGCGAGGCTGAAGCAGTGGCACGACCGACAAATGTTGGAACAGGAAGTAGCCGAATCTTCAGACCAAGAAAGCGCGGAGATTTCACAAAGAACGGTTACCTTCAATGATCCGGAAGTTTCGGAAGAAACGGTCGAATCGGACCCACAATCACTAATTCGAAAAGAATTGCCAGCGAGCTTAAAACCGAAGGAGGTGGCAAAGTGTACTTTTTGCAACAAGCCAGTCATAGGGCCATGCACAAA